>JANRGW010039841.1:31321-49371 GCA_024733675.1 Psilopsiagon aymara
CAGGAGCAGAGGGAAGAAAAAGGGGGAAGTGAGTGAACAAACTGCGTGGCTGATTTATGGCTTAAACCATGACAAAACTCTGCAGAAATTTGGGATAAGAATATTCCCATTAGTGAGCAAAGGAATTTGGATATTGAAGTATCTGGACTCTTGATGTTGACACTTGCTAGTATTGCCAGTGTAAAATGTTTCTCAGGCATTATCTTCTGTTACAGTTGTGTCAAATATCTGACTACGATCATAGAATCAACCATAGAATCATAGAATACTTAGGATTAGAGATGACCTCAAGATCATCTAGTTCCAACCCCCCTGCCATGGTCAGGGACACCTCCCACTAAACCATACCACCCAAGTCTCTGTCCAACCTGGCCTTGAACACCCCCAGCGATGGAGCACCCACAGCTTCCCTGGACAACCCATTCCAGTGCCTCACCACCCTTACAGGAAAGAACTTCCTCCTCACATCCAATCTAAACTTCCCCTGTGTAAGTTTTAACCCGTTACCCCTTGTCCTATCACTACAATCCCCAGCAAAGAGTCCTTCCCCAGCATCCTTATAGGTCCCTTTCAGATACTGGAAGGCTGTTATGAGGTCTCCACGCAGCCTTCTCTTCTCCAGGCTGAACAGCCCCAACTTTCTCACCCTCTCTTCATGCAGGACGTGCTCTGGTCCCCTGATCATCCTCATGGCCCTCCTCTGGACTTGTGCCAACAGTTCCATGTCCTTTTTGTGTTGAGGACACCAGAACTGCACACAATACTCCAAGTGAGGTCTCACAAGAGCAAATCATAGATCTTAGTAGCAGACAAACTAGGAAGCTTCTAAACAGGCAAGTACAGGCACCTGGGATAGGATAGGTCACCAGCACCCTTGTAAGTGTGCGACAGCAATTCTCAACCTTTTCAAACTGTGATTAGTCATCTAATTGTGCGTCCAAATTTAGGTGGTGCATTTTGCATGCATAATTAATTTATTTCCTGAAGATCTCTTCTAATTTTTAATTACTGTTGAAGCTAGCGTTAAATATGGAGTTAGCCAGTCTGCACACCAATTTCCTTTATAAACTGGATGCAGACAGCTTGTGACAAGCGCGAGTATTCATAGAATACAAACAGTGGCTGCTGTCTAGGCTAGGATATGTTAACTTGACCACAGGTTCAGGTTAATTCCCTCACTGTCTGGCTGCAGTGAAATCATTCAGTCTTAATTGGTTACTGAAGCATTGCTCTAATATGCAAAGGAGGAAAACTTTTTACATTTAAAGGAATTCTTCTGTAGCTCTTGCTCTCTACACTTGTTATTACACAAAAATGCAAAAGCTTAATATGGAGTGACAGAAACCCTTATCTAATCTGATTTTCACTGCTGAAATCAGACACGATGACAGTGTAGCCACCTTGTTTTGGTATATATTTCCATACCTTGTTAATCAGATTAAAATCTCTGTACGCTACCATTATCTGAGTAGCAACACCACTGAGACAAGCAGGAGCTTTGCCCAAGTAAGGATTTAGTAATTTGTCCTGCCTCTTTCCTCTAATCCATGCTGTTTTGTGAATATGAGGAGTTTTTCCTAGAGGAGTACATCCCAAGGCCCCACAGATCAGTCAACACACTCTGAAAAAAATAGTATCACTAAACTGATACTCATCAGAGCATTGCATTTTGCAAAGATGGTCACAAATTTGCTGAATACGTCCCTATTAGCAACTCCCTATTTCATTCACCTTCCTCCATCATGCAACAAATGTTGTTAATAATAGCTCAGCTGCTGTGTTCTGACTTTTATCTCAGTCTCTGCTTTGATGCTGTAAGGCAAATCTTAACAAATCAAAAATGGAGGTCCTAGCTCCCTTTTCCATTTGTTCTTTCTAGCTTTGTTAAATTAGACTCTGAGTGTGTAATTAACCTGAAAATGCTCCACTAGCCTTTTCCGAAGAGGTAGTGTTTTTCAAAGAGGAGATCACAGGAAATAGTATTTTTTCTCTTGTATGTTTTCTTCTTCCTTAGCATCCAAAAACACTTTGCAAAGTTTGACTACATTTACCTCCTGCATTTTAGGAGGCAAATGCTCAAATCGCAAGGAAGTAAAAATATGGAGAAGAAATAACTACTCCTCTCCTCTGCATGAGAGCTGTAGGTAAGGTTTAATTCATACAATTACCAAATGATTTATTTATAGTGTATATTCCCAAGGCTGATATTTCTGTAGTGGGATTTATGTAAAAACACCCTTTTTCATTATGCAATTTCTCGCTGTAATCGAACATCCGTTTTATTTTATCGGCACTGTGGTGGTAGATGTTCAAGGTAGGGTCGAAAAGGGGCAAGACAAATTTGTGTGCAACAGATCAATAAACAGATATTGAAAAGACCATTCTGGTGTGTCCTGTCTAGCTTTCCTAATACAACAGGTACAGATATGGGTAACTACAAAGAGAATGAAACACAGAAAGTGACAAAGTTTATCTGTTTAAATCTGGTTTCTTATTGCTGCTACTGCCATACACAAATATTTGGTCACAGAGACTGCTGGGCTGACCCTGTAAGGCATTTTCTCTGATTTTACATAGGTTTCTTCCTGTTGATATTCCCACCACCAATCCTAAGTAAAAGAGTGGCTTAGGTATTACAAAAAGTATTAGAAGAATTTTCTTTCCTTCTCTTTTCATTAATGTACCACATGCATTTGTGACTTAAACTTACCAAATATTCTAATTTGAATTTTTTTTTGTAAAAAAACTGTTAAAATTGTTCAAACAAAAAGCTCACTAAAGGCTTACAGGTTCTGTTTTGTTGTGTTGTCTGTTTTTAAACTACACCGGGTGTTTGACTAAAAGAAAACCCTAAGCTTTAGACTGAAAACTGTTTCTGTTTTTTAGATTAATGCTTCATCATGGCTCAAAATGATTTTCAGTTCATAAAGATGGCTGGTAAGTCTTTCCTTCCACTCATCTCTTGTGTTGGTTTATGCTCTTTTCACTCTTCACCTCACTTGTACACTGTCCTGTCTTTAAAGCAAATTATATCCATTCATAATTAATTGTATTATTCTAATAGAAGCCAACCTTTAAAAGAAGGGGAAACTTCTTTTGAGAGAGTTTTAACTTGCTCTTCTAACTATATAATCTCTTTTATCCTTTCCTTGAGTTTCAAAATTGAAGTAACAATTATTGTTTTTTAACATACTCTTCTATGATTCAACCCTTATTCATGTGCACATTATTACATATTTCTTTTGGATCATTATTTTGTCGATTATTTACTGTACTAAGCTACCACAGCCATGCATTGCTTAATAATTTAGCAGAAAACACGTGAGCATTATATGACCTCATAACTCCATTGATTAAATATATTCCGTATAAAAAAGTACTGATATTTCTCAGTCTCCCAGTATGACCAAGAATATTCACTGTTATAAAGACCTGCAGTATCAATTCTGAACATAAGAGTAAGGCTGTTAATATAACTAGGGGATATTGTAATATTATTTTAATCATAAGAAGCTTTGTTAGCTCAAAGGTAATAGCTTATTCAATAAATGCCTTAAGTAATAAAAAACTGAAAAAAATCAGTTTGCTTGTGTCAAAAAAACAATAGTATGACACGATTTTGGTTGAACTTTCTAAATATTGTACTGGAATTAAGTTTGGAAAAGTTCATACTTTGCCTGTCAGTGTTGAAAGCTTTTCCACATGTAATAGATACAGCTATACTATTTTCATCTTTGGCTTTAGATATTTGACTTTAACCGTAAGTATAGGGACTTGTCTGGGTGTTTTATATGACTGTCGGGTTTTGTGCTACAGACAATAAAATTTGTCTTGCTGTCTTTTCTGGTTTGCTCTCTTAAATTCCAGACAATTCTAGTGAAGTTTTTCATGCGAAATTAAATTTTACACTCAACAGCATATGGAATTTAAGCTAATGGGTCCATTTGGGTTTCCACCCAGTGCAATTATGAGATTCAGGATGTTCTCTATGTAGTTCTCTATCATGACCAAAGAAGGGATACTGCCTCAGAACTACCACAGTGGTACATATTTTCTACAATTTTAAAATACATAATGCTTGTTATGAGTTTTCAGAGAATCCTTCTGGAATCAGATCGTATCTGACTGGTTCTTCTCCTGCAATAAATACCATGCAGTATAAAAAGTATGGAAAAGTGATCTTTTTTCAAAGGCTTTTAGAGATTTTAGCAATGTTTTCAGTAAAATTTTTCTTTGTGATGTCTTCTGATTTCTGTTTCTAGCGTGTAAAACCATTAGTGTAGCATCATGGAAATGCTACAGAAGGGAATTTTCAGAAGCTACTTGGAAGACTTTCTTAGCAGCTGCTGACGGTTATACAACTCTGATTCTTCTGTATTAGGAGAGGATTATATGTCCTGCTAATAACATGTTGCCAAACAGACCTTTTCACACAGATTAGACCACCAGTTGCACACTGTGTTTGCAACAGGGTAAGCCATGAGGAGAGGTGTATTTGGATACATTACATGTCATGTAAGAATTACAAAGATTTCTGAAGTCAGATTCTGAAATCCTTCTTAAAGTTTCCGAAATCAGATTACTCTTCCCCCTTACTCAAATACATTCTTGAACAGAGGTTTCATGTCCTTAATAATACGGTATTGTACATGTGGGATAGCACATTTTGGACGCCCTGAAGTTCCTTAGTAGATATAAAATATAATTTCAGAACTAATACCCGTAAATATCAGGTGCAAAATCAGTATGCAAAATAAAAGATATTTAAAAACTGAAAGAAAAGTATTGCTCTTGCTATAGCTGCTCTTTGGGGTTTTTGGGGAGTGTGTGTGTTTTGTTTTTGGGTCTTTTTTTGTCTGAAGAATATAAACTTCAGTGGTCAGCAGCAAGCATACACCCACTGCTCAGGGTGAACTTAAGCCAGTGTGAAGCTTTCATACTGACAGGAGGTTGCTGGCAACTTCATGTTGGTATCACTGAATTAGGGATCAGAAACATGCTATGGATTCTCTAATCCACTTGGAAAGTTGAGAAGTCAGCATTTTATCTTCTGATACAGCTGTAAAATGGGAAGAACAGAAACTGTATTGTGTTTGCTTTTAATTTCTGCACATTCTAAACATTAACAAAGTCCTGTACACTTTATGCAATAGGGAAATATTATATTAAATGAGATTCTTTCTTCGGTGGAAATTTCTACATTTGTCAAACAACTTCTGAAAGCTTCTAAATGTTATAATATAAATGCAAATATTTCAGAGGATTTTATTTGCAATATAAAGTAAATATTTTACACACACACATTTCTATACCTATAAATGATGGTGACTGATCATACACAAACAGTGCAACATTTTGATTTATGACGAAATAAAGTACAATCCTCTGCTAATGAGCTGGAATTTTATTTTATCTCTTGTTTTAGTGACACATACTGTGCTTTCATCTGGAATGCCATGGATACTACATAGATCAAAATTCTCAGTATCTACTACTCTAAGAAGGTCATTCGTATTTGCTTCAAGACTAAGATTAGATCATGAAATATGTTTATTGGCTAAATCTAGACATCAGAAGCATTTAGAGAAGTACATCACAAAATTCCCCATAGGTATATTTTGGCAGTGAAAGCCTGCAGTATCAGAAATGTATGTATGTTGAATACTAGTAAAAGTCATGAACTTCTTACTATTATTTTATTAATTTTGAGTATGATGGAAAATTATCAGAGACCAAGCACTTTTTTTCCTTTAATTTTCTTTTACAAAAAAAGGTATTTTTCTACAGCAGAAGTCAGTGAAAGATGGTACTTTATAATTTTTCATATTGAATTTGTGAGAAACATAAGACAAAGCCAGGATCAGACCTCACCATGCTACTGTTTGTTTTCCTTTGTCAATACTTTCTCTGAGCTTTTGGAAACTTCTCAGAAAGGAAAAGAGTACAGCTGAAAACTAAAAGACTAAACATGCAAACATGGTTTTACACGAGCAATAAATACAGAATTACCTTAGACTGATGGTGAGCATCCCTATGGATGTCCTATGTCTACCCATAGGGACATCCATCCCTATGGATGCTCACCGATGGATCTGAGGAAATATTTAGTTTCAGGATCGCTGAATCCCTATCATGAATATCAGTTCATCATATAATTTTTATTAAATAAGTGGTTCCCATAGTAAAAGACTTCTTGAAAACGTATGAAAACATGGCTGGTGGAAAATGATTTATTATATCCAGAATTAATGATAGTGTATTACAGATTCTCATTTATGTATTCTCTTTTTTTTTTTTTTTGGTGTAAGGAACTATTATATTTTTTGACAGTCACAACAAAAGAACAAGTGACAACATTTGAAGTGTCATAATTATTCATGACCTACGAAGAAGAAAGCCCTCTTTCTCTCTCCATGCTCGCAGGCCCTCCAAAGCATGAACCGTTAAATGATCAAACATTCCAGTCATACTTAGGGAACAATTTTACGTCTGCTGAAGTCAATGGGAATCTTGCCACTACTCTTTGCAGTAGCTTGCTAGATTATAGAGTTTTTAGGAAAGGGATTGTCTTTTCATTAGGCACCAACCATGCAAAGGAAATATGATCTTGATTACATAATTGCAAAGATACATTTATAATAGAAAATTGAAGTGGGTTTTCAATCCAATGTGACAATGTGGACTATGTGAGGGGAAAAAAACTGTAATCTTTTAAAATATTTCCCTTTCCTCTTCCTCTTTTCAGTGGTAGGTGAAATCCCAGCCTCCTTTACAGTACCTTGCCATTGGTACTGTTTTTAGTAATGCCAAGATTTCTTCCAAAATATGAGTTCAACAAATAAGCCTACATGATTTTATTTAAGGTAATTTGATACTGTGACATTCTTCATTCTTTGCTAATTGATTTTTATTTGCTATTTTCTAACAAATATTTGACAAAGCCAGAACAAATTAAACTTTAAATACTGGAAGGTAGATTAAATTAGATCAAGTGTTTTACAATATTTCAGACTTCCTGGTAAACCATACAATTCCTATAGGTTAGAGCTTGTTTATCAGCTAACACTAAATGTTTACTGTAAGTTATATCATTAGTTTTCTTTATTTTTCCATACTCAGAAGTATAACCTACCAAAATAATATGCCTTTTGCCTTGAAGTCTAAGTATTTTTAGGTCAATTGATTCACATCTAGCGTTTACTGTGTGTTATTAGGTTAGTCAGCTACTGACAAATGTAACAGAGATTCCAAATAAGATTATTTTTATATCACTGTTTACAAATCTTAGTTCTCAGCTGGGATTAGGGAGATTAGAAAGCACAAACCATTAAAAAAAAAATCATGAAGATGTGTTAGTTTGTGGCACACCAGCAAATCCGTTATCAACTTTGGTTATCTTGTCTGTGTTTAGAACAGAAAAGTTGCCTATGGCTGAAATTACTCAGTGGAGACAAACAGTAGACACACATGGCACATCCCTACCATGCACAATGTTCAACATATAAATTTGATTTTGGGTGCTAGCTGCATCCAGCTGGCCTCTAGCACAGCCTTAGGGCTTATGTCATCTGCACTGACAGACATAAATGCCCAAGGAGCTGCTCTGCCAGAAAGAATCACTCCATGCTCACTGTTTAAACCCCTTCCACCTTCGACATTCTATTATGAAGTCTGGAGTTCGCAAAAAGTCAATGCTTGCTTGCATCAAGATGCTTCTGCCTGAAGATATCATGCAATTCTTCTACATTGCCAGACTGACTCAAGTTGTTGGGCAAAGCCTGGTTTCTGAATTATTTAAAGTGTGTCTGAAATAACAATAAAGTGCTCAGTAACAATAAAATACTCCCCCAGCTAATCGAGCCTACTCCAAAAGGATCCATAAATGGGATTTTTTGCCTTATTCATTCAAAGCCCAATGCATAAAGGTAAACTGTCTTTAACTTTTCTTATAACAAAAGCTGCCACTTACAATAGTGAATGCTAGTCTCAGTTAACAAAAAAAAAAAGGTCAATCCTGAGCATCAGATGTGCTATCCATGCTATTGACCTTGCTATAGTATGACAGCACCTCACAGAGTGGTGGGACAGACGGCTGTATGCAATACCCTCCTGAATAATCCCACTTAGAAGCCACCTTCTGAATGGATCTAAACAGCTGCTTGTATTATTCAAATGTATTGGCTACTATTTTAAAACTTGTTTCCTCCAAACCAAACTTGCAAGCAAACACATGTGCTTTTCAATTTTCCGTGACCTTACCAAATCAAACACAACACCTCACTTCATGTAACCTCAAGGTTTCAACTTGATTTGGTTTGGTTATTTATTTATTTATTACTCTTGTAAACACCTAAACCCCTAGCTACACTAACTTCATTCTGTAGGTTAATTAGAGTAACAATGTGATTCACTAAAGCACTTAAGCCATGGCTTTCTTTGGAGTCCTCTCAAATTATTTCATGCTAATACCCATTGCTAACACAGAGTGCCGTTACACTTATTACCGTATTCACTATGATCTCCCAAACTGAAAGCCTAAGTATGTTTAGGTCAAATGATTTACATCTCTTGCTTACTGTGGAGACACAACAGCAAAAGTGTCAATGCTAGCTAATATTTCACATTTCAAGGAATCCAAGTTTAAGAAATTATTCGTGTAATCATCATATTTAAAATGGCCATCCAAAAAAAAAAGCAGGAGAGAGGCCTTTTTAAAGTATTGAACTAATAATTATTCAAAATGTATAGGAAAACTACATGCACATGTGCACAGTTAATATTTGCCAGAATACAGCATTTCTTTTCCAGCTTGCAAGCTTAACTGACCTAGTTGAAGTAAAGAGGCAAACTGCAATTTTTTCCACCTTTGGTCTTAACAGGTGCACTTTCAGAGGTAGGTTATAAAATGTTCTGTGAGTCATGTCAAACTGTGATAGAAATACATAACCTTCACCTCACTCTCTTGAGTCCAGTGAGTGATCAAGGGGTGCTGAGAGACAATAACTGCATTTGATCATGGCAGATGATTTTCACTCACCCTGCTGACTGCATGGAATGACTGACAACCATATGAAGAAATAATAAGTGTTAAAGGGGGCAATGATACGTTGGGACAAAGGAAAAGAGCCATAAATCACTTTTTTGTTAAAAAGGAAAATTGTTATGGCTGTGGTAGTTGCTTACCATTTTTCAGAAGTGTCTAAATGTAATCTTATGCAACTCCTTCCTGCTGCACCCACCTGCTGCCTCCAATATTAAATATATGTAATAAGGGCATCAGGGTAGACAGTGCCATTTTTATGGAATTGCACTAAGCCTCATGGGATGAAACTGCAATAAATATAACTTTTAACACAAATAAGTTATCAACTAATATTGCAATTTTATTAATAGTATGATGACAGCAAGGACGCATGTTGACCAGCCGTGACTATCATGAGGTATGGCAACTTTGTGCAGGTAACCTTTTTTAACAGGATAATACTGTTATCTTACAAAAACTTATATATCTTATATAAAGATGTATATAAAAAATGTATCTTTTTTTACAGTCCTCTAGAGCACACTGTCTGTGTTGCCGTTTGACAAAGAATTAGGAGATTATTTTAGACTGTCTGGTCCTAGATGCATCCTTCTCCCTCCCGTTCACAGGCTGTCGTGTGTGGAATTACCATAGACTCACAGAATGATTTGGGTAGGAAGCTACCTTAAAGATCATCCCATTCCAACCCCCCTGCCATTAGCAGGGACACCTTGCACTAAGATCAGATTGCTCAAAGTCCCAACCAACCTGGCCTGGAACATTTCCAGGGATGGGGAAATGCCACAGCTTCTCTGGGCAACCTGTGACAGTGGCTCACCACCCTCACAGTAAAGAACTTCTTAAAAAGAAGCATTTAAAGCCATTCCCCCTTGTCCTATCACTACATGCCCTTGTAAAAAGTCCCTCTCCAGATTTCTTGTACGCCCCCTTTAGATACTGGAAACAGCTCTAAGTTCTTTCCTGAACCTCCTCTTCTTCAGGCTGAACACCCCCAGCTCTCTCAGCCTATCTTCATAAGAGAGGTGCTCCAGCCCTCTGATCATCTTTGTGGCTTTCCTCTGGACTTGGTCCAACAGGTCCTTTCCCCTCTTATGCTGGGGCTTCCGAGCCCAGTGCAGTACTGCAGGTGCAGTCTCACCAGGGTGGAGCAGAGGGGGAGAATCATCTCTCTCAACCTGCTGATCATGCTTCTTTTGAGGCAGCCCAGCATATTATCGGCTTTCTGGGCTGTGAGCACACATTGTCATGTCATGTTGAGCTTCTTGTCAGCCAACAGCCCTGAATCATTCTATCTGCTCCTATCTGTGTTCCTTACCTGGGGCTTATCTGCTCAGTCTTCCTAGTGAGACAGCCAGTAACAGACTCCCACTATAATGTCACCTACCCCTGCCGTCCCTTTAAGCCTGACCCATAAGCTCTCAATTGTCTCCTCATCCATCCCATGCAGCTCCATGCACTCCAGCTGATCACTGACAAAGAGGGTGACATTGCCTCCTCATCTCCCCTGCCTACCCTTCCTGAAGGGCCTGTATCTTTCCATTCAACACTCCAGTCGGAGGAGCCATCCCACCATGTCTCTTTGGTGCCAGTAAGATCATAGCCCTGCAGGCTTTGCGCTTCTGTAACACCTCTTGTTTATTCCCCATGCTATGTGCGTTTGCCTAGAGGCATTTAAGCTGGGTCCCCAGTGAGGCTGATTTACTGGCAGTGGCAGAAATTCCTTTGTGCTGCTTGCTATAGAAGACAAACTAAGCAAGCTTGACTTTTTGTTACTTGGCATGAATTTAACACAGCTTTATGTCAAAACAAGCAGCAGAGCCATAGAACTAATGCAACACATGGTTAAATAAGTGTGCTTAGTTACATTTATTGCATATATCCATATTAATTTTAAACATGTGTACTGTGATGGTGTCCAAAGCCCCCTATCAAAGTTAGGACCTGAGTGGGGATAGATAAGAAAATATCTCTCCCAGAGAGTTTATATTGTAAATGTCACACAAGAAGATGAAGGCTGAGAGGAATATGACCTATAAATAAATGAACATGATGATGACTGACACAGTTTTATTTATTAAATATGTTTGTTGTTGCTGCTTTTCCCTAGATACCCCATCCTGAGAAATTATCTTTCAAACTTGCTGAAAATAATTAGCTGAAAATATCCATGGCAGATGAGTCTTTGAAAGCTTTTGATAGATCCTTTCTAGGTCAGTGGATTATTTTGCCAATGAGGACTCTGATAGCACTAATGGAAGTCCACCTGAGCCCTACTGATGATAATACTAGCAGCAGACACACTGATAAATTATAATGGGCGCAGCAGTAGCAGCAGCCACTCCAGAAACATCCTTAAAGTGAATTTCCTTTAATGGTTGGGAAGACAAATGGCTCACATTTTATCATTGGATTCCTCCTCTTTCAGAAAATTGCCAATAAACTTCCTGTTCTTAGCTGAAGATTTGGCAGGGACTTGAACATAACAGATTTAACCCATTCAGTAACTTTCATCTGTTCATTTGTGTCAGTTATTTGTTCAAAAGGCTCTTCTTAAGCCAACCGATCTTATGTCTTTTCATACCTGAAATTAAGATAGTTTGTTTTTTATATGGTTCACAAACTGATGTTTCTGAGGAAATAAAGCTTTTCTAAAGTTGTTATTCAGAAGTGATTGCCTGTAAATACTTAAATTCATGAGATACTTCCCATTTAGATTCTGGAGATTCTTTCTGGTCTTCCCAGACCCTCCCAGCATGAACAGCTTGTACCTAACTCTTCCTAAACACAGTCAGAACCCCAGAGCATTAACTGTGGGCACACAAACGTCACCAGATTTCTGGGACTTAATGAGCTACCTCACCTTGGCTGAGCTTGTGTGCTCTGTTAGCACTCTGATTTTCTTTCACTTAGCAAACATTTGTAACAGCCACAGTTTAAGACATTATTCCCCTATTCCAGGTTGTTTGCTTTTGTTCTGCTGCTGAAGACCAACCTTGCAGCCAGTGCGGCAGAACAAATATTCCTTTTCTCTTAAAGGATAGTTTAAACTACTATTCATTGCTTATTTAATATAGTCTGTTGTCTTATTCTAAGTGGTTAACACATGCAAGCTTTTCTTATGCTGATTTAATTTCCGAGAATGATGATCTCTGGCAGAGGGTGGCATTAAAGCTGGATCTAGTTTCCCTAGTGCTTGTCTATAAATGCTTTTAGCTCTTTTATTACAAAGTAAAACACATTAGTTGTAATCTGTGAAGGAAATTGCCCCACATTTGGGATAGGCTAACAACATGTTGACGAATAGGTGACTCAGTTGACAGGCAGAACTTGACAGTGTTCTTATAGCTTGAGGGTCTAGCAAGTGGCTTGATACCTGAGGCATTTCAAATAATACTTACACAAATCTTCTTATTCTTCTTAACTGTCAGAGATATTAGTGCTTCCAGAATTGTCTGGTCACTATATAATGCCTCTTTTTGCTCAAGCATTCAGTGAGGGAAGTTAGGAGACTTGGATTCAATGCTTTCATCAGTCTGTGGAGTTTCAAAAATTTATTCTCAAATGACTGCAGTACTGTAGCGGTAGTTGAGGTAGAAAGAACTCTCCACATTCCAGATGAGACTGCACTTTGAGTAGCAAAAGAACCTGGAATATCTTGGCCAGAAAAAGCATGAATGATACAAGCCAGTGAGAAGGGCATTTGGAAATAGGTATCACTATACTGAGACTGAATTTTATGTAATTATTTTGTGAAAAGGAAAATAATTCCAACACTTCTGATCTTCTAAATGCCTCTTTTTGTAGTCCAAAAGCAAGAGATTTTCTAACAACTTCTAAGAACTATTTTTGCAGAAAATTTACTTGCCATTTGAAGCTTGCAGCTATAGCATTCTTTTGAAGTCCACAGGCCTGTGAGCAATGTCTTACAGACCACCAGTTGTCAAAGCAGTTACCTGCAGAGCTATTATGTTTGGTTTCGAACATCCAGATCCTGAAAACTGTGGCTGTGGATGAAACCTAAATTGTTGAAGAGAGCTGACTTGTGAATGATTGTCACATTTAGAGGTGACATTAGCATTAGGTATTTAGGGAATGTATTTCATTTCTCTGTGCTTTCATTTAATGATATTTCTGCTCTCCTTCCTGTGCTATTCAAGTACTGTTAAAGATGCACACAGGTACTGGTAAATTGTTTTTTGTTTCTTATATGGTGTTAAGCACATGCTTTTCTGTAATCCTTAAATTATGCTATAAATAATTCTTTCTAATATTAATAACTCATCAGCCAGCATTGCACTTTAAAACTTAAAAGGTTATACAGAGCTTGTAAGGTCTAACTTCAAGGCACTCCGGGTCTGTTTCTAATCTAAAAGAGAATGGAATCAGGGGTGGATAACTAGCCTCTGGTTAGCTCAATCTTTTATGTCAATGAAAGTTACAAACCACATCTGTCAAGACCAAATCAAGAATTCTATGGATATATAGGGCAAACCACACTTCCAGAATTTATGTGAATGGTACACGGAAATCCCCCCAAAGTATTAATCTGAATAAAATTCTAATCATGTAAACCCTCAAAAAACCAAAAACAAGACAAAAAAAACCCCACACCCCACACCCCCAAAACAAAACCCCCAAATGACTGATTTTAAAGCACAGGGAATAATTCAGCTTATTATTTAAGAAGACATGGTTTTGTCTGTTTGCCTGCAGTAAGAGCTTTTTAACACTATTATATTAACTCCCACAGCACTCAAGGAGCCTAATTGCACTGTGCCTATATAGCGCCTAATACAGAATATATAAGGATCCATCCTCCAAAGATGCAGACCTAAAAGGCAATAGGGATATGGGCTGTGAGTCTGCAAAAGGATTGTCTTGACTCACTATCATTATAAAAATCACCTCAGGCCTTGTGCTGTGTTGATTAGATGTTGTGGTTTCTGGGCAAACTGCATAGGTAGAGCACATTTTCAGCTGTCCAGAATATATTGCACAGAAACAAGCTGTATAGACTTACCACATGTTTCCAAACATGCAAACTGAAAATAGCCATAAGTTAATTATTGATCATATGATTAACTTATTTGTGTCTGAGTGATGTTTTGAAGATTAAACACACTACATTATAGAAAAGCTGCTGTTGTGGTGCTGCCAGATATTGATCAGGAGTTTGTCTCCCTAATTAGGTCTAGTTTCAGATAAAAGGAAGAGCCTTGTTTTGAATAATCATGAATGCAAAGAGAGGGCATTCAAGAAATGTCAAGTTCACACAAGCACATTGATAACTGAGAGAAGGTCTTCACAGAGCAAGTATTAGCTTTTTTTCAGTAATATTCTCTTTTTCTTGTGGAAAAAATCCAGCAAAGGCTAAGCATGCAGGATCTCAATGAAAATATTAAACAATTGCAGGAGGAGTTTGCAAATGCAAACTGGTGAAAAATATCAATGACAACCAGTTTTCCATAAACATTAGGAAACATCCATGCATTGTAAACTGATTCCTTTATAGAGTGATATCTATATTAAAACTGAGAACATAGGTCTCACTTTAGGACAAGAGAACGCATTTTTGTAAATCAGAGGAAAAAATGTTGAAATCCTGATTAGAAACTAGGAACATGAGTTCCCAGCACACGCTGAGGCCGAGATCACATGTGATACTTGTAAAAATAAAAATGAGAGTTTGAGTAAAGTACTGTATTAATAGGACCTCAGTGACAATTCCATATCCTATTCCAGAGTTTACACTTTTAAAAGGATAATGATGAACGGTAAGGTTGAAAAAAGCCTTGCAAAGATGAATCATAGTCTCGAAAGCTTTGTAGTAAGAGACTAATGAAACAGAATCTAATTATATTAACAATAAGAAGGTTAGAAGGCTGACTAATAATGATCTGTAAAGTATGTAAGTTCTAAAAAATAAGTTAATACTAAAAGGCTTTTAAATTCAATAGACAAATCCAAAGTGAAGCTCAATTTTGTAGGAATGCAAGTCAGGAATGTGAGTTTGAAACTGAGAGTAATTAGGAACTGGCAAAATTTACCGAGATGTTGCAGAATTGAAAACTTTAACCTCTGTATTTATTTATTTATTCATTTATTTTTATTTTTAAGGAAAAAAACTCATGTACTTTAGTTCAACAGCAAATAGATGGCTTTATGGAAAAACAAAACAAAACCACAAAAACCCAACAAAAAAAACCGAAAACCAAAAAACCAAACCAAAACCAAAGAAGCAAACCTGAGAAAAAAAAAACCAAACTGATGAAGCACTTAGCTAAAATATGAAAGATCTCTGCAGATAATTATAATGGCGTCTTCTAGGTTTGACTTTACAGAAGGATGTCCAGAGCCCAGCAGCAGTTTCCACTCTTCCAGGACTGAAACACTGGCTCTGTTAAAGTCAGTATCTGTAACCCCTTCATGAAATTTGAGGTTGCACCTCAGGAGGGGTATAATTAGAAGCTCCTGTATTTTTTCTACCTAAAAATGCCGACCTAAATATATGAACTCTCTGTGCTATTACCTACATCTACAGTATTTTGGGGTTGGACCTTTCTCAGAAGGAGAAAACACTACTTAAAGATTTAGTAAAATATGCTAAGGAAAAGACAATTGGAATGCAATTCCCTTCCCTTCTGTTATACTTTCTTGCTACAGAAATGAAATTGTGGAAATTTTACACGGGGGATTAAATCATGCCTCAGTTTGTCTGACACACAAAAAGAGGTTGCATGGGATAGAACTCAGGAGAGTTTGGCTTGTCTTCAGTCAGACTGTCACGTCTTGTGATTTCTTTAGATTTCACTGTTTACAAGTCGAGTTGCGTTAATACTATAACACAATGCCTCCTTGTAAGAAGATACAGTGTTACCTAGCAAGTGGCATTCTCTCTGAATGATTGCTCCTGGGCTCCTGCTTGCTGTCATAAACATGTAGTGGATTGCTGCAGATAATCTCCCAAATAAGCCACAGCTTCCAAGTGTACATTTAGCTTTTTGAAAGTTGCAAGAGGAGAAAAGTACATTCCACTGTTCTGAGCAAACATCTTTCACTAAAATCCTTGGATAGTGTACTTGTGTAGAGTCTGTGGAAAGTTTGAGAATATTTGGTTCACAGTTGCAACCATTACTTGCAAATATCAGATATGATCCTTTTGTAACCTGCAATAAATTGCCTTCATATATTACAACACAGGTGGGAGATCATTATTCAGATTAACCAGTGCATACTTTAATATCCTCCAAATTCCTCTTCTAAAGTGTTTAATGAGTATGACATACTCATCAAAATAAAGACTGTCCTGCAAAATTTGGGACAGATGGCAGTGCAAGATGACATCTTTTCTAAATGTGTCAAAATGTTCACTCAGTCAAGCAATATGATTGGTTGCACATTCTGTGTGTGTTATTAAAATGACAAAAGCAGTAGAATTCACTTGCATGAACACCTGCTGTTAAGAGTCACTTAAAATAAGGCAAAACATATAATTAATATAAAAATAATTATTTCGGTGACAAATAAGTTAACAATTTAACATAGCTATTGCATTGCTTCAAATGTTTTGTCAGTGAATTACACCTGTACTTAGATTTACAACATTCAGAACCAAAACATGCCTTCCTAAGTGAATGAATACCATATAACAAAACACTATATAAGAACAGACACACAACAGGCCGACTGTTGTCTGATAGATGGTGTCTTTAGATCAGAGAGTATATATTCCTTTACTACGTAAAGCAGGAGAGCATAGAAGTGATTGACAACCCAAATATCAGAGCCAGAACTTGGATTTGAGAAAACAAAGCACTATCTGCTCTCTTCTGAGAATCTGATGTAGGGGCAGAAGCAAAGCATCTAGAAAAGAATAGCTGCTGATTTATTTTTTCCTTTCCTACAGCATGTGAAAATGTCAGAGACTCAGCTTATGAAGTCTAATAGAAGTCTTGTGGCAGGAAGTCTTCTCAAGGCATGAATATGATTTTTGCTTCAAATGAGGGAAAGATCTTCAAGACCTCTCTATTTTGTTCTCTGTTTTGTTCTCAGAGAAATCAGTCCGTCTTCACCTGATCTCAGAGCAGGGTCTTGTGCTCTGGGTAATGTTAAGTACTGTTATTAAGCCCATCAAAGGAACTGTGGAGTGAAACAGGGCGTATCTGTTGTAGGCCTGAGCATGTATTTGCTACACCACCCTCAGTCTGAAATTATACACGGGAAGTGAACCAGAGACCTTGTGTTGTAGTACTTAGCAATAGCCACAGGCCCTCCTCTTCAGCCCTTACACTTGACCTTCACAACAGTGGTTAGCTAACTAAAATAGGGACATTAAGTAACTGGTTGGGAGGGGGGTGGGGGGGGTGAGGGGGAATCGACCCAAAAAAAACCAAACCAAAATCAACCAAAACCACCATCACCACCCATATTCTAACGCACAAAAACCCCAACCCCAACTGAAATAAAACCCCGTTCAAAAAGAGGGGGCACTGGGCAAATGTCTACTTTGCTATTTTTGTATGGGAGGAAAGTCAACAGGAACAAAATGCTTCAGTGGATGCTATGCAATTATACTGTTCGCTGAATGCAAATGCATCTTGGGGAACATGGTAACAACAGCCTGGTACTGCACAGACTGCAGCTTTCAAGGGTTAACAGAGACCGCACTTGCTGAATGCGATCCCGGAGCAAGGAGAGCGACAACCTGAACTGCGTGATTCCCCGCCCGGCATCCACACCCGCACACGGGCACACTCACCCCGCGGTGTGCACAGGCCCCCCTCCCCCGGTGGCCGGTGCCGGCGGCCGACCCCTGCTCCGCGAGGCTGAGGCGCTCCCGGCCCGGGGCTGAGGATGGAGACGGGGTTTCTGTAGCGATGGGGCCGGCGGCGGGGAGCCATTGGCTGCCGGCTTCGCAAATTTCATTCAGTTTGGTCCAATCGCAGGAGGAGAGCGCCTGGTACAGCCTGGACCTCTCCCCCCACCCGCTCTTCCCCCTTCTCCCTCT
>JANRGW010039844.1:0-15663 GCA_024733675.1 Psilopsiagon aymara
AGCCTTCTCTTCTCCTCTGCCCCAGCCCCGCTCTCTCAGCCTGGCTCCAGAGCAGAGCTGCTCCAGCCCTCAGCATCCCCATGGCCTCTTCTGGGCTCACTCCAACAGCTCCACGTCCTTCTTACATTTGAGGCCCTAGAGCTTCATACACTTCTGAGGATGTCAGGAGTTCTGGTTTAGCTAAGACTTCTGGTTTCATGGCTGTTTACAGAATGTTTTTTGTTCCCTCTATACGTAAAGTAAAAATAGTGTGTTTGAATCCTGGCCTGTGTTTTTGCCTTGTTGCTGCCAAAAAACATCGCACCAAATATTCAGTCTGCAAAGAAACCTGCAGCAGGAACGAACAAGAAAAGCTGTAGGAACTGGACAAGTGAGGAAACAAGGCATGCAGTCCATGAAGAGTTGCACGCTTTTTCATGGTTACTCTGTTTAACCTATAAGCTTATTGGAATGTACAGTGTATTGGAAAAGGCAGTGTGATTCTTTACATGTCACTTAAACTCTCTTAATATTCAGATATGTAGAGTAAGAAGAGTTCATGCTTTTGATGATGTAATACTATTTATTTATGAACGGAAACAATTTCTGTTTCAGTGCTGATGTGTTGTTTGAGCTTGTTTGTGTGTGCTTCATTTCCTTCTCTAAAAACTAGGACAACCTTGAGGCATTGTGTTGTGGTGCACTCGCACATTTGAGTGGAAAGATGTATGTCCATTGCTGTGATGTTCATGTGATAATAGAGTTACCATTTTACTGATGCCCAGGCATTGAAGTGATAAGATGGTTTGTTGACTGGGAATGTTGTATTGCACATGCCAAGTTTCTTGATCAGAATGATGCAAACAATGAAACAAGGCTGGAATCTGAAGGCTGCTTCCACTTCATTTTGAAAATACGTGCTTATCCATGTTTGGCAGCAGTGTAAGAATACAGAACATGTGTGGGCACAATCCTAGCTTCAGTTTAGCCAGTCCTAAAATAGACATAGGACCCTCCTCCGCTAGAAAATCCAGTTTATTCTGGGTTGAGTTTAGGATGCTGTGCAATACGAATTAAGGTAGAAGACATCTGCTTGCAGGAGTGTGCGTGCACTGCTTCATCTCCTGAGGCTGGACAGTATCATTTTTTAAACCTGCTGCAGATTAAGCTTTATATATTTAGCACACTCTGTTCTGAGATGAAACAGAATAAATGCAAGGAGGAAATCCTTTATGCTTTTTCACAACAGATAGCCAAGGGGTAGTAGTCCAGCCACTACTCGTTGCTAGTTTTGATTTCTTCCAGTGAGGCTTTGATTCTGAGCCCAGATGTGGATGGTTTCATCTCTGGTTTTGACATCATTGTACTTTCTTTTGTAACAGGTGATGTCATTGTAGACATAAATGGAAGTTGTGTCCTTGGCCATACCCATGCAGATGTTGTCCAGATGTTTCAGCTAGTTCCTGTCAATCAGTATGTGAACATGACTTTGTGTCGTGGTTATCCTCTTCCTGATGACAATGAAGACCCTGTGGTAGATATAGTGACAGCTACGCCTATTATCAATGGACCGCCTGTGACCAAAGGAGATGTTTCTTTGACCAGCCAAGATCTAATAGCAGGAACAGTTGTTTTGGACCAGAATGGAAAATTGGGCCCTATGTTGGTCAATGGTCGTCTGAATGGCCCTTCCATGGATACAACTGAGCAGAGAATCTCTCTTGCATCTTCAGGAGGCTCTCAGCCTGAGCTGGTCACCATTCCTCTAGTCAAAGGTCCTAAAGGCTTTGGGTTTGCCATTGCAGACAGTCCTACAGGACAGAAGGTGAAGATGATTTTAGACAGCCAGTGGTGCCAAGGCCTTCAGAAAGGGGACGTAATCAAGGAGATTTGCCATCAGAATGTACAGAGCTTGACGCACCTGCAGGTGGTGGAGGTACTGAAGCAGTTTCCAGTAGGAGCAGAGGTGCCACTGCTTATCTTAAGAGGAGGTACGTACGTGTCTTTGCAGCTGTCATATACTCTTTAAAAGTCCCTTCTTAGTGTAATACCTAAGTCATGTCCAGTATCGACTGCCAAGTAGCAGCTTATTATGTCTCCAAGCCACAGTGTTCTAAGTTTAATTTGTGCCTCTGAGTATTTGGGGTGAGAACATGTTGCTAGGGTTTGTTTGGGGAGCTTTTTATAGTGATCGTTGGGGATTTTCCCCAGTAATTTTATTATGGTACGTTTATGCGCTGTTTCTCACAAGAGCCTGGAGAGTGCTAAGGCAAAAACTTAATCAGCATAAAACAAAACTCCAGCATAAAGCAAAGTGTATGATAGAGTTTTCTGAGGCTCTCCAAGTGCATTCAGTAGCTGTAATAGAGAGGTGATCACAGGAGACAGGAGGAAGCATCAGCAGTGCAGTGGAGCTGATCACTGGAATGCCAGAATAATACTTATTTGTGCTTTCATATATGTATACCTCTTCATTCTGTCAGTCACAGACCAGAATGTGTCTTCTTCACAAAAGCTGATGAGTAGATAATGTGAGATTACCAGGAGGAACTGAATGAATTATGAATGCTCAGTGTCCATTTAAGCTTTCATTGTAGCCTTGAGAGTATCATTGCAGTCATAGACTTCACCAGGATCTCCAGGTCTTTTTCCTGTATGAATGCTACTGTTCCTGAATCTGCTAAGGAAATAATTAGATTTTTTTCGGTAGCAAGTGAAATTCCTCGGGACAAATTCACAAAATCTCCATATCCAATGAAATGATGTGTGATTTGGTTGACCAGTGTGTAGCAAAATGAGAAATGGATATTTTTCATTGTTGTACAGCAATTTCTGTACTAATTTGAGACTTCTAATTTGAGACTTGTGATGTTTTCAGTTGACTGAACATTCAGTTTGCTATTTAAAACCATAGCATCATAGAATGGTTAAGATTGGAAAGGACCTTAAGATCATCTAGTTCCAGCCCCCAAAGAGGAGTGAATTAGTTCCTATTTTCAACCCAGGAGGAACTGATTGTATTGCTGTATTGCTATGTAAACTTTGGGTGATCTAATACAGAAAATGCTTTCTACATTGTGTTTTCTTCAGGTCCACCCTCGCCTACTAAAACTGCCAAAGGGGTGAGTATTAGTGACGTATTTAAATTGGTTGCTGATGGAGAATATTCAGGGGGGTTTGGTTGCAAAACAGACCCATAAATGCGGTCTACTTAAGAGCTTCTTTTGAGGTTTTTGAGTTATTTAATGGAAATGATGGATATGTCCTACTTTAGAGTCAAGAATGCAGCAAAGAGCTTCTATAATAGAATCATGGAATAGCTAGGGTTGGAAAGGACCTTAGGATCATCTAGTTGCAGTATCTATGATATATATTAGCTCAGTAAAGAATCCTTGGGCTTAATAAAATACCCTCTGATTTGCTAATGCTGATAGGAATGGATATTTTTGTCACGGGTGCTTCTGTTACAAGCTGGGCTAGTTGGTGAACAGAGCTGTTTCCTTAAAAATGTTTCATGTACAAAACAAAGTATTGCATTTTAGGAAGACTCCACTACCAGAATGCAGATGTAGCTTCTTTTTCTGGCTTTGTCGTACTGGTTGAATATTGAAATCATATCCCAGCAGTGGGATAAAGTAAGCACACAAGTTTAGTGTGCTTGAAACAGACTGCACTCAATAATAGCTTCAGTTTCTGTTCCTTGCAAGCATACAGCTGCCTGCACTGAATAAATCAGGGCATAAATCACTGTAGTTGGAGGACTCAGGTTTGTCAGTGTGGCTCCTGTGTCAGTGCACTCTGTGCAGGCAAGCTAAAAATACCTTGGACTTGGAAGCTGGTGGTCTAGCACACGTGCAGTAGCAACTTCCCATGGAGCACTCGATGTGCAGTGGCATTAAGCAGCATGGCAAAATATTTCAGTTAAAAAGGGTAAGTTCTTGTGCTTATAAACCTACAAGAACTGACAAACTGCTAAATGGCTTGGGGGGGGGGTTCTTCTACTCCTTGTAAAAGGGCATATCTAAGTCTGTTCTGCTTGTGCTTTTAACATGCACAGACACATGCAGATTGCCATGTTCCAGTCTTCCAGGTTGGGTTTCAGCCCATAATAAGTATTTAGAGTCGCTTTAGTGTATAATTGATTGGAGATTAAGGTGAGAGACTACAAGGATCCTTGGTGTCCTTTCTTTGTGAAATACTAATAGGTGTGTTGCAGCTATGAACTACTGAATTACTTATTCCTCATGCCAAGTGTGAATGAACCAAGTATGTTCCTCCTGTTCAGCATTGTAACGCTGTTGGGGACACCTGCAGTAGACAACCTGATACTGAGCACAGCTCAGGTGCTCTTGTTTGGAGGTAGTTTGGCAGGAGTCAGTGCACATGGAGCAGCTCATGCCCATGGTGGTGGGTTGTGCTTCAGAACCCAGCAGGGCCTGCCAAGGAATCGTCTCTTCTCCAAATGTGACTAGTCCTGAACAAGTGCTTCACCCTGCCAGTCAGTAACCACCAGGAGCTTTACTCATCTCTTGACTCGCAGTCACTTCAAACACCCTTTGTAAGCCCAGTCCTCAGCAGAAGTCTGTGGCCTGATGAGGAATACCTCAGTAGTCTGGTCAGACACACACATTGGAAAGGCTACACTGAGTTATAATACTATTCCCTTGTTTTGCTCCGTGTTTCACTTGTGTGATGTTTATTGTCTTTGTGCAGAAGTACACTGTTATGCTTCTGATATAATACAGATTTGGTGGGGTCTCTTTCAGAAGGACAAGCAGGACAGTTCAGGGAGCTTGGAAGCTGTCAGCGATCCCATCCCACAGCCAATGCCCTTTCCACCCACTGCTGTACGACCAGGCTCTCCTAAACTGGACCCTTCCGAAGTCTACCTGAAGTCTAAGACTATATATGAGGACAAACGTGAGTATATCAACTTCAACTTGGAAATGCTCAATTTTAAAGGATTTTGTTTCACTGTTATCTGTGTGGTAAAACTATTGTGACTTTCTTACTGAGTTTGATAATATCCTGTAAATAAAACATTTCAAGAAGTGCATAATTCGTAATGAAATCAGAAAAATCTAGAGCACTATTTTAGGAAAAGATACAATGTGTTTCCACCATATTTACAATAAAACAGTTAATCATAGAAATGGTCTCAAGGATGATTAAGATGTGAAGTAAACTGAAGCAGACCTGACCATTTCAGAGTTTACAGAAGGTAGCTCAGAGTTGTACTACAGACTGGCTTTTCTCCTGGCCCACTGTCCAAATGCAGCTGTGATTTCTCCTTTGGCATTTTGTGAATCTGTCCTTTCCCTTTTCAGCCTTTTCTTAAAAGTAAATTTTTCTGCTTTGGAAAGATAACATCGGATTTGGCTGTTCAGATTATTTATTGTGTTTGATTACTGTGTTCTGTCGATAAGGAGAGTCAGAATTCAGCACCAAAGCATTATCTTTCACCAATCAAAGATAGCTCCTTACATGTTTTGAAATGTTGTTTTTTTTTTCTTAGCTCCAAACACAAGAGATTTGGATGTTTTCCTACGAAAACAAGAGTCAGGCTTTGGTTTCCGGGTGCTTGGAGGGGATGGACCAGATCAGCCCGTGAGTGAAACTGTTTACAGTTGCCTACATGTTGTCTTACAATATTACTGTTAGAATGACTCCTACTCTGTCATCCTCATTTCCCTCTTATTCTAAACAGTTCAGTAATGGCAAAATTAATCAATTCAGTGACTGCCTTTTAAAGAGCAAGAATAGATTCAGATTACCTTTCTTTTTCCCCCTTCTCCATGGCTGACTTCAATCTGCAAGGTTCCCATGCCCTTTCACTATCTGAGTCTGGTTTTGGCAGCAGTTGTCTGTCAGGTTGATAATACTGATGGTGTTTCGGTAGTTGTTGCTATGTCTCGGGAGCCCTGAAAAGGTCAGTGCTGACACCCAGCCTTTGTCCCTTTCCACCTGATCCCAGCAGTGGTCTTGGCACAAAATGTGCCCTGGAAATGCTCAGTGTGCTGTGCACGTCAGCACATCCCAGGGAGAAGATGAGTGGAAGGAAGCAGCTGTTTACCCTGCAAAACTCCATCAGGCCATTCTTTTGAATGCAGCCCATTGGAACAAGGCAAGAATTGAGGTTGTGTTGCACCCCTTTTCCCTCAACTTTCCTGCCAGGATTTTAAAAATGCATTTTGTTCTGTCAGCCATTGGGTTCCTGGTGGATTCATCTCAAGGAAAGA
This sequence comes from Psilopsiagon aymara, assembly GCA_024733675.1. Classification (NCBI taxonomy): domain Eukaryota; kingdom Metazoa; phylum Chordata; class Aves; order Psittaciformes; family Psittacidae; genus Psilopsiagon; species Psilopsiagon aymara. Next base: position 6,219 of record JANRGW010039844.1, read on the forward strand.
AGCACACCCTTTCCAGTGCACTCTCACAGCCTTTTATTTGCCTAGTATTTTTCCCTCTCATTTCAGAAAATACAAAATGTGGTACTTAGGATTTTCATGAAGGCCTTGAAGCAGAACCTATTAAGTCTGCTTCCTTCTGCAAATGGATGTGGGCATTGGTTTGCATTGGAACTGGCATCAAAATATAGCTCTGATGTTTGCACAGGAGGAAGAATACTAGCTAGAGCCTCGCTTGCTGTAACGTGGTCAGTAACTAGAGTTCAGGTGTGTTCTTAAGTTGTCGATGCAGGCTGAGGCCTGAGAAACGACTACAGAGTTGGGCTTGCATGACTCTGCTTGAGAGGTAATTGCCAAGGAATGGTGGAGTTGGAGGCATAGGGGCAAATGCCAGTGCGGAATCCCCTGGGTAGTCTCTTCTCTGGGAGGCTTCTCTTTATGTCCAAAGAGGCAACAATGTTTTGCTGGGAAGAGGTGCTGAGACTTACACCATATGTCAGGAGCCATTCCTTCAGCTGTCGAGTTAAGAGGAAAAGCTTTTGGAACAGACACTCATAGATTGTTTTCTGATTACAGTTAAGGAATACGTTTTCTTCCATTCACAGCTCTGATCCAGTACTGGCCTATTTTAGTGTTTATTTTTTTTCCTAACATGCATTTAAAGAAAAGGAAGAGCAAAACCAAAGAATTTTCCTTCAGTTGCACTTTATAGCATTATTTGTGGTGTTTTGTTTCCATGACAGCCATAACTGTTGGTAAGTGTAAAGCTAATGTCATGAATGCTGTGTGCAGATGGTCTGCCCACCATTGTTTAACCTCCAACAAGTACTGGCTATAATTAATCTTAATCTTTCATTTAACCTGAATGTAATTCCAGCATATGAATAGTGTGTGCTCAATTTATCTCTGTTATATTTAGTAGCACTTTATGATGTGGGAGTAGACAAAGTTGATAAGGGGAGTGCAGCTGTTTGAATGCCATTATCTAATCACCAAAAGCTGTGTGCTGAAAAAAGCTCCAAGCATGGAACTGTCTGAATTTGAATTCTTTCAAAAGCTTTCACTTCTTTCCCAATCACTCTGACCTAGTCTTGCTTAAAAAAATACTTGAATAAGTAGAGTGAATGACAGAGGTTTTTGTTTCAATAATGTCTGGGAAATCATATACGTGTAAAAAGTACAGTCTATGCTTAAATCTAAAGTTGACCATTATGCTCAAGAGACAGTGGTATTTCCAGAATTCATGGAAATAAGAATTAAAAAATCCTTCAAAACTAAATATTTACTGAATGCTTTGAGCCTTCAAATTGTATCCAGAGTCAGCTGGTGCAAAGTACACTTGCTGGCTGAATTTCTGCTACAATTGGACAGTTAAGTAATCTTTAAAATCTCCTTCCCAAAAGCCCTCATCTGTCAGGATTCACCTGGTTTCCATTACATGTTCTGATGAGTTCATGTTTTGCTGCTCAAACCCCCTGACAGATTTATATTGGAGCCATAATCCCATTGGGCGCAGCAGAGAAGGACGGCAGGCTTCGAGCTGCAGATGAGCTGATGTGCATCGATGGAATCCCTGTGAAAGGGAAATCACACAAACAAGTTCTGGACTTAATGACCAGTGCTGCACGGAATGGTCAGGTGCTGCTCACAGTCCGGAGGAAGATCTTCTTCGGTGGTATGTGTCTGTCTGTCTGGATAGGGTACTACAGGGGACACACATCTGGCTAAAGGAACACTTTTTTGTATCCAAGTCATCTAAAGCTGCTCTGAATCTTGTCAGCTATTGCACTAGAGCTGAGCAGACTGAGATTCAGGAAGGTCAGCTATAATTCTTAGTAAGTGAAGAAAAGCAGAATTCAGCAAGCTGATGCTTTGGTGCTTGCTGGTTTGCACTGCTCGCACAGGTAGGGCATTGAAAATGATGATGGCTTCAAACTTTTTGCAGATGTTAATTAGAACACCCACTAAACCCAATGCAAATTGAGTAATGACACGATCTCTTTTCTGTGCAAGCTGCTGTATTCTCAAATCTCTTGGCACCTGTGTGCAGCAAGAGTAAGTGCATTCAGACCAGAGATGACTCAAGGTAGCATCCTGTGATTCTGCAGTTTTAGGTCAGTGTCCAGGTCAGCAATGCACAGAGGAGCATTATCTGTTATTCAGTGATGCTGATCAAGTGAATGACAGAGCTGGGATGGGCTTAGGAGAACTGTTAACAGTCCCCTGTTCTGATTACCAATCAATATTGTGTTTCCATTGCATTACTCAACCATTCACTTTGAGTATATGCAAGTAAAAGGAAAATGTATTTTGAAGATCAATTCTCAATGTCTTTTAAGATACCTTCGGTAGATGAATACTTCAGGACCAAAAGTTTGTAGGTTTCCTAAGAGAAAGCCTGACTTCGGTCTTCAGGCTGCATTTGAAAAGCTGTTTCCATTGTTCCAAGTAAACGGTTGTTCATACTTCAGATAGCAATAGTTGTGGTTTGTAGCTGGATCTCTGCTGTAGATCTTCACATGCAGAAAAGCCACAGTGGGGTTTTTTTACTGCAAAAAGGCGTCAGGTCACTCTGACAAAGTCTGTGGACACAGTGCCAGATCTGTTCACCAGCCTGCAGCCAGTGTGCAGCAGGCTTTCCTTGCGTAACTGGGCCTTAGAATGCTTTATCCTGCATCTGATTTCTGTTTGATCCAGATTGCCTTGTTCATAAACTCACCCCTTACTTTCCCAGGCAGGCAGTGTTTCCTTATGCTGGCACTGATACTGAGATGTACAGTTTCGCTGTAGCTGCTTTGTAAAACAGCAGGATTGTTTTTTCCTAATTTGTTGTTTGTCTGTTACCTGAAAGGGGAAAAGCAAGCAGAGGAGGAGGAGTCACAGCCTGTCTTCACACAAAACGGCTCTCCTCGGCTAAATCGGGTGGAGTTTGCAAACTTGCAGTCCCCAGAGGTCTACGATGTCCGTCTGCAGCGGAAGGAGAATGAAGGATTTGGCTTTGTCATCCTCACCTCAAAGAACAAACCTCCTCCTGGTGGTAAGTGCCGTGTTCTGGTGGTGGTGTCACTGCCTGATGTTTGTACCAAAGCTGCTGCTGGCAGCAGCAAAGATGGGATGCAGCTTCTTTACGGATTTCTCCTTCTTTGATGTGCTGGTGTTACCTAGCCAGCACTGTGCAAAGATACAGTCATTTTCACTCACACTGTTTCATAGCCCAAATAGCTGAGGCTTGGTCTGTCTTGCTTCGTGTTCATCCTCTTCTTTACCCAACAGGGACGGAAGTGGAGAGCAGGGGGAAAGTCTGTCACGTGCAACCATCCCATACACAGGAATGTGAATGTGTCACAGTCCTCAGGGCAGTCCTCAGCATGTGGTGGTGATGATTCCCACACTGCATTAATTCATAGGTGTTTTAATGGAAGTATAGTTCCAACCTTGGAATATAATATTTCCTGATCGGGTAGAATTTCTCATTTTGGGAGATCTGAGAAAGCAGAGACTGCAGTACTTGGAAGAAAGCAATGAAGTTGTTATTGTCAGACAGATAGGATGCTTGTCTAGAAAGATAATCAAAATGAAAAAGGAGCATGCTCTGGTATTACAGTTCTGACATATGGACATGGCTTCAGGCATAGCTGTAAAGATAAACAACAAAATAACCAAGGTTAAAAGCAGAAAGAAAAAGAAATACTGTGTGCAGAAGTGAATGAGAGAAGCTGCTTGAAGGAAGCTGTGGAGACCAACTTCAATGACTAGAAAGACCTATGACCCCCTGCACAGGAGCAGGTCTGCGTAGTGTAATCAAGTACTCCTTGTGCTGATGACTGCTACTTATCTCCCAGTGCCAGGGAGAGGCTGTTAAATATTTTTTGCCAGAGGGAGTGAGTAGGATCATCTTTCTGAGATTCATTCCTGTTGGCCATCACAAAACAGTTTGTAGACTGGTTTGTGTTGGAGGACACCTTCTAAGGTCATCTAGTCCAAGGTTTGGTTATCTGTGGCAGCCCTCAAAATACAAACCAGCTCTGTGTTCACCCACAAATGAATTCAATTCACTGACAAAAGGTACAGATAACTCCTGAAATCCTTACTCAGTTCCTTTAGTTCTGTAGTGTAAATCACCCTTCTGAACTCATCTGGTTCCAGGCAGACCTAATGATGGGTTGACAGCGTGTCTCTCTTACTGAGCCTCAGACACTTCTGGTTTTCCACTTCATTTTACTGCACAATAAAAAACCAGCAGGAGCACAGAATAAATAACACTGTGCTGAATTCATGTGATATATATTTAATGTGTGATGCAGTCTTGGCTCAGTCAGTACCTTTTCAAGAATGTTAAAACCAGCCACTCTGGAAGCACCCAGCATGGTGGGATCATGCAGCAGCAGTGGTCCGCGCACGGTGCATCCTCTCTCTGAGGATCTGCTGCAAATCCCTGTTTGTTACTAGAACTGAAAGTAGGAGACAACTAAAAACCAATTCCAGTGCTGGTAACATAAGCCCTGTGGTCCAGGCTGTTTCTTAACACACAGGAAAAAAAAGAGATGCTGGTGCAGCTGCAGGCTGTGCTGTGCAGAACTTTCCTGTGGCACAGTTTAATATGAAGCTATTGTGTTCTTCTAAAGCCAGGATTATTTTAAAACAAGCAATCAGCAGTTGAGTCTGCAGCCCTGCAGTGCTTTACTCTTCACAGTTGGCTCTTAGCTTTATATAATAGTTAAAAACCCAGTCTATTAAGGGAAGATTAAATAACATTTAAACTCATGGTAAATGCTAGAAGGCGTCAGTGTCTGTTCTTTCACAGCAACTTCTGCATGTGCTAGCTCATTAAAACAATCCTTGATGGCTTTTCAGTCTTGGGTGCCTGATGATGATGTGAAAGTGTTTCCAATTTGCTGCCATGGATTTGAAAAGCCAGCTGATAATTCTGACAGGTCATAATGTTCCTCACTTCTCCAGTCCTGCAGAGAAAAGCATGTTTGGGAGAGCAGCAGCTACAGAAAACAGGTATCCATCAAACCTGCTTCAGGCTTTGGAGGTGCAAACAGGCTTTTACATGAGGTACCAGTAAGGGTATTTATGACACATGTGGAGGTCAGTCTGGAGAGGTCTTTGGAAATGATTTACCAAGGAGCAGTACAGCAGTTCCTGTGCAGAAGAACCCTGCTGAAGGATTTGGGAAGGACAGAAGCCAATTTTGCTGTGCTTTCAGGCATACAGATGAATGAAAGGCTGCTCTAGACGCATGGGGAAGCACACTGACTGATGTGCTCTGATGTAATGTGAGTCTGCTGCTGGGGCCACATCAGCACCCAGGCAGCTCAACGAGCTGCTCTTTTGCCCCAGGCTTTGGTAGGCTTCTCCCCTCAGGATGGCATCTCTCTGCCTGCCCAGTGCCATCTTGCAGCACAGATGTTTGGGTCAGCAAACTGTAAAACAAGATCTCTCCCTGAGCACCAGCACAGCTCTTGGCAGGGAGACATGGAAGCCATGGTAGGGCTCTCCCTCCAGAGGAAGAACCATCCTGGAGTGGAGCATCCCTCCTTCCTTTGTGCCTTTTTAGTTCTGCTCTTCCTGCATCTGTGTTCATCTCTGGGAAAGTAACTACAAGCAGCCTTTTTTCTTCCTAGTTCTCATAAAATTCCCTCTTTTCCCTATTCTGTCTTTTCTGGCCCTATCACTTTGGCCTTTAAAGGAGTCTCTATATGGAGAAGAGTGTCACCATGGGATGGACTGAGGAAACCAAGCCAGGAGAGCTAGTTAAAGTTCAGGATGATTATTACAGGTTCAAGTTTATCTTGGAGAGCAGGAATAGGGAATGGGTCTGTGCAGACCTTGTGCTACCTGGGTGTGCTGAGGGTGGCTGCTGATGCTCACCAGGTTACCAAGTCAGTCTCTGGCAGGAGAAGTTGGATTTCCTTTTGAAGGCTTAATTTTTGGTTTCAAGGAGGAAGACTTAACCTGTGCATCTGGATTTCTAATGACTGTGTTAAACTGAGCATCCGTAACTGTCTGAGTCTGCACAGTGAACCAGGGTCTCTCTGTGAAATGGAAATCAATACAAGAGGCAAAGAAACTCCTGGAGCACACAGTCTTACTCATCCCTTTACAGATGTGACCTGTCTCCTTCCTGTGTTTCCCTTTAGGCATGACACCTTGGATGTGGTAAGGCCGTGCTGGCAGGGGTGGCTGTTCCCATTCACTCTACTTTCTTCATTATTTGCAGGTTTTTCTTGCACAAGCAGTGCCACCTTTTAGAGCAGGAGCAGTCCCTGGGATGACTGTTGCAATCTAGGTCCGTGTGGTGCTTGTTGGACGTAAATCACTGTGAGGGTGGTGAGGCCCTGGGGTAGTTTGCCCAGAGAAGCTGTGGCTGCCCTATCCCTGGCAGTGTTAAAGGCCAGGTTGGACACAGGGGCTTGGAGCACCCTGCTCCAGTGGAAGGTGTCCCTGCCTGTGGCAGGGTTGGAACTGGATGAGCTGTAATGTCTGTTCCAACCCAAACCAGTCTGTGATTCTATCATTCATATGATTGAATATTAATAACGAATATCAAATGAATATGTTGCTGTGCCTGTTCTTGGTTTCCTAGTGATTCCTCACAAGATTGGGCGAGTTATAGACGGGAGCCCAGCTGACCAGTGTGGGAAGCTGAAAGTGGGAGACCGCATCTCTGCAGTGAACGGTCAATCCATCGTTGAACTCTCACATGACAGCATAGTGCAGCTCATCAAGGATGCAGGCAACGTGGTGACTCTGACTGTTGTGGCTGAGGAAGGTGAGGAGGGTGCATGGTCCCAGCATGTTGGTGGGTCCTACTACACCGCCGGAGTCTGATGTTTGTAACTTCTGAAGTTAATTTGCTGAAAGTGGAGTATTTTAAGATGATTGGCAATTAAAGAGAGTGAAGCACATCCAGTTGCTCTGGAAGAGCTGAAGGCAAGTGGTGCAGAAAGACACAGCTGCCGAGGTCGTTCTGCTGAAAAATAAGGTAGAGGTATGAGCAACACGATGCAGGGTAAGAGCAATTCTCATGATTTTTCATGTGACAGAACAGACTGCTGCTCACATGGAAACGTGTCTTAATCAGACCTTGTATTCTGCCACCAAAGAGAAATGACCTTTCCTTGAAGGCACTGCAGCAGACACAGGATGATGCCCAGAGAGAAGATCGTGCTCCCAGAGAGTGCCCATCTCTTGCTGCTGCCAGGAGCTGTGTTCCAGATGAGGCAGGTGCTCCCAGGATGCTCTGGAGCATCTGGCCTAGATGCTTAGTTGCTCTAAGGCCACAGGGACACCTGCTTTCAGATCCTCTCCATTTACACACTCTGAGGTTTTCCATCCTGCTGTATTAAAATACACAAATTGCCCAGTGTTATATCTCTGGGATACAAAAGAAGCATCCAAGAGTCCTGTCTGCCAAAACCACCCTTGAAAAATGGTCACATCCCACCATGAAAACTTTGCCTTGGGGTTTTCCTGCAGAGCCTCCAAGGTTGCTAGTGGATTCTTCACATGCAAATTGCTGTGTCCATCCAAGCATCGAAGTGAGTATTTGTGACTGCAAAGTCATCACAGAGTCACAGACTGGTTTGCATTTGAATGGATCTTAAAGTTCATCCAGTTCCAACCCCCTGCCACTGGCAGGGACACCTTCCACTAAGACCAGGTTGCCTCATCCAACTTGGTCTGTATTTTTAATGGAAGCTCCCATGCAACACTGCATTCAGTATGGCATTGTTTCTAAACAAACAGTTCACTATAAATATGTAAAATCCAATCATTTGAAGAGGAAAAGCTGTTTTCCAGCCCCGCTTGCCACTGCGTTTTTCTGGATTGCTGCTTGTGGCTTTAATTAAACTTGCTAGCATTATTTTACCAGAAAGTTGGCTTTTGTCACCTTTTAAATAATAAATACCTGAAGCCAGAATGTGAATAAATCCAATGGATGCTTCTCTAATTTCACGTTCACAGCAAATATTTAACATGCTCTCTCTGCCTGTAATACAGAATTTCAAAGACTTAATTTTCTGTTTTGTTAGTGCTGAAGCAGAGAGACTTCAATAAATTGTTACTTTTCTATTAAGGTTTTCATTCTATCAAATCCGATTCATTCCATTTTGAAGGCACACACTTCAAAGCAGTTGCCCAGGGCCATGTTTATAATGCAACTGAAGTTGTGTTGGTTGCATTAGATTAGTTTCTCTGGAGCTCTTAATCAGCTTTGTTTTGAGAAAAAGCTTTCTGAAGGTAACATTTTTGTCCCTTATTAATGCATGACCTTACCTGGATGCTGTGTAAGAACTCATCCCACTTCCTCAATTACAGATTTGGAGCCAAAAAGTAGATATAAAACAAGAACCTGAGGAGAACAAATTGAGAGGGGGGAAAGAGCTATCAGTAGCAGGTGATAAAACCAGTCTGAAGAGGCCAGACAGAAAACATGGGTGGCATAGAGGAGGTGGAGTTGGTGTGTATCAGATGTAAAGACAGTGAAAGGGAGAGAAACAGAATCTGTTCCACCAAAATGGGGATACATCACCACTTGTAAATTCCCCTTGATTTAGCTGGAGAAACGGATTACCTCACAGCACAACCCTGTATACAGCAGATCCTGTGGAAAGCCAGGGTGGATGTGAATTAGTCAGGAGTCCAGGTGTTTTCCCCACTGGTTTGCAGGGATTGCTGAGCTTCAGAGATGGTTCACAAGACAACAGTGAATGCTGAGGAAGGTGCAGGATGCAGCTCCAAAGAAAAGAATGCCCTTTTGCCAGAAGCTGTTCAGCACCACAAAGCAGAAACCCTGATGGGAGTTTGCTGTTCCCCATTACCTCCAATGCTGTCCTCTGGGATTGGCAGCAACAATGCTCCCTTGTCCCCCTTTGCTCAACCTCCCAGCTTTCACAGATGCATGATATTTCCTTTTCATGCAAATAACTGAGTTGCACTTCATCTGCCAGAAGACATTCTTTAGCTTTTTTCACAAAAGCAGGGGCCTGTCAGCTTTTGTCGTGCATTAGCTGGAGACACGAGGGAGCAGGCTGAAGAGAGGACTGGAGGATTTGTACAAACAGATGGCGGTTTGCTTGCCTGTGCTTCTAAATTAAAACTCTGAGGATAAACCAGGAGTAAAAGTTGACGTTTTGTCTCTAGAGAAAAACCTCCTTAAGGCATATCATAGTAACAGCACCAAGCAGGCTGTGAAGGACTCGGGAGGTCTCACATACCTGAGAAATTCAGGCTGATATAAGCATTATGTTTTCCTTCCGTTAACATCCTAGAGTCACAAAGTGGTTTGGGTTGGAAGGAACCTCAAAGCTCTTCCAGCTCCAACCCCTGCCATGGACAGGGACACCTTCCACTGGAACAGTTGCTCCAAGCCCCTGTGTCCAACCTGGCCTTGAACACTGCCAGGGATGGGGCTGCCACAGCTTCTCTGGGCACCCTG
>JANRGW010039844.1:15931-29883 GCA_024733675.1 Psilopsiagon aymara
AGCCTTCTCTTCTCCTCTGCCCCAGCCCCGCTCTCTCAGCCTGGCTCCAGAGCAGAGCTGCTCCGGCCCTCAGCATCCCCATGGCCTCCTCTGCCCTCGCTCCATCAGCTCCACATCCCTTTGTGCTGCTGCCCCAGAGCGGGATCAGGACTGCAGGGGGGGTCTTCCCAGAGTGCAGCAGAGGGGCAGAATCCCCTCCCCGAGCAGCTGCTCACACTGTGGGGGTGCAGCCCAGCGCATGGGGGGTTCTGGGCTCAAGCGCACACTGTGGAGCACGGGAGCTTAAAGCCTGAGCACTTTGTCTATTTTACTGGGGTCAGTGTGGTCCTAACTGAGATGGATGTGACTGGCCCTAGTTTCTTCCGTCTGTACTTGTGTCTGAATACAACATAGGCTTATTCATTGTCTTTCATCAACCTGCAGACATTTTAAAGCCCTTCTGTTCATGTCTGCCTCAGTTAAAATGACGTTGGTTTTCTGAAGAAAATCAGCATAAGTAAGAATAAAATTCCTAGGAGTTTATTCCATGGAACCAGTTGGGTTCGTGGCTTATGGCATTAGACCTCAGAAAATCCTCTTTGCCTTGGAACCACAGTGAGCTGAGCTCAGCCTGGGATGCCAGACAGTAGCAAACAGCAGGCGCAGCCCTGGTGGACGCTGTGTTCTTGTGGTGAGTTTGTTGCCTTTATATTTGTGAAGTTCTGACTGTTGCTTATTTTCTGAATTTATTAGAACACCGTGGTCCTCCCTCGGGAACAAACTCGGCCAGGCAGAGCCCAGCTCCACAGCACCGACCACTGGGATCAGCCCAGATCAGCACTTCCAGCACAGACAGGTACAGAGCTTTTGGCGTTGGCAAAAGGAACTGAGAACAGCTGGAAAAGCTTAACCAGAGGAGTTGTTAATGCAGAGGTAACATCCACATCCTTTTCCTCCTGTGTAGGGGAGCTACGGAAAGTGAAACTGGAAAAGAAGTTTCAAGTAGTTACAGGCTTTCCTGGCCTGAGCATAAGCACTTGACACAGCCTGATGCTGGCGTGGCTTCAGTTGTTGGGAGCCGTCATTCCCAGGTACAGGTAACTCTCCAGAGGGTGCAGATATGTGCAAACTGTTTGTCCATCAAGATGCTACGGTGGCATCGCCATGGAGTATTCAGAACAATAAAACATTCTCCTGTCAGATCTGGGTGGAGAAGCTATGTATAAAAGTGCAGTGAAGTGTTGCACAGAATGCTCTGCTAACGCCTGAAATGTTATTATCTCCTTGGTATAGCTGAGTATATGTTATAATGCTAAAAGCAGCAGCAAATGCTTGCAATAGGGCCACTACAGACCCTTTGGCAGTTTCTCAAAGAAATTTCATGGATATCTAAAAATTAGAAAGCAAAATGTTCTGTATGCTTAGAGTTGGGATGAAACCATTACAGCTGTGAGTGGTGGTGAAGTCAGTGTAAACCATGGATTGCATGTTCCTCAAACTGTGTGAAGCGTTTTTCCAGAAAAACAAATGTTTAAATGTGCCTGTAGGTCCTCATCTGGTTTTTTTCTCTCTGACTTCCCGCACAGAATCCTGGCTGTTTCCCAGTGGAGCTGGAAAGGGGCCCTCGAGGGTTTGGATTCAGCCTTCGAGGAGGAAAGGAATACAACATGGGCTTATTCATCCTTCGGCTTGCTGAAGATGGGCCTGCTGTCAAGGATGGGAGAGTACACGTGAGTTTGTCTTCTCTCATCAGCTTGTTGATCAAGTTGCCTTTTTGACATGTTAATTTACCCACAGTGGCAAAATCGTTATCTTTGTGCGAGGCATTCACTTTCAGGTATTGTAGTAAAAGCAAAACGTATGGATACTGTGCCAAAGAACAGTGGTAGGTGACAATCTGTGACTACTGCCCAGAGCTGAATTTTCAGAGGCTGGGGCATGAAGCTGAATCCAGGTGCCCACAAAATGCTGTTGCACATGCAGTCCTGGTGCTTTACTGCATGTACATGCTTCCATTTGTACTGTAGTTTGCAGTACAGGGCTGGCACAGATACTTGCTGGAGCTACTGTGAGGCTTAATTGGATGTGGAATTTTAAGTATTGTTATCTCCTGTTGTCCTGTTCTTTACAGTAATTTGCTTCTTCCCCCATGCTTGAGGGACTACTTAAGTGTAGTGTTGAGCAGTAATGTTTTCTCTTGCATTCCTCCTCCAAGTGCTGTTACATTGAGCTTCAGGGCTTTGCTTTCCCAGCAGGAACAACCAAAACGTTCCCAGCTGACTGCACTCTGCTTCATGTAGACAGCCTGTGCCAAGGCATTGGTTAGCGGGGACCAGGATAGCAAGATATTCCTGAACATTCCAGCATGAAGCCTCCTTCCACCACTTGGCACCTCACTGCGCAGGGGATGTGTGCATGCAGGGATGTGGTCACTGCACTGGCAGGTGGCCGTGTCCCATGGGAGCATGATTCCCATGGAGGAGCAATGCCGTGAGGACTGTGCTGCGTGTCCCCAGCAGCTCGGGGCTGCGCTCACCCAGCGTGAGGTCATTCACACATTTCCCATCATTCAGATCCTCCCTTCTCAGCAGGAAAATGGTGTCATTTTCTGGCTGTACTTTAAAACTGTGAAGAGGAATTTCTCGCCCAGTTAATGGCAGCTGAGCATGACAGCAGGCACGTTGCGTGGAGCGGGGTGTCCTGTCCTATCCGATGAGTAACCAGACTGTGACCTCCTTTGGCAGAGACAGTTTATTTAACAAAGGCTCATTTTATACACTAGTGACATCCATTGGCCGATCCATGTATTGTAAAATAGATTTGACGACCCTTTTTGTAGGGATGCTGTTCCAGCGCCTCCCCAGCAGCCTGCGAAGTTAATGTGAACAGTCATTACCTGCCCAGTGCCTCTGTAAGCTGCTAATTCATAGAGTCGTGGAATGGTTCTGCCAGGGATGGGGCAGCCACAGCTTCTCTGGGCCAGGGCTTCACCACCCTCACAGAGAAGAACTGCCTTCAGTGAAAATGCATTCAGGCATGTGGCTGTATTGATCTCATCATTGTTGGAAGATGTGCTTAAGTAACCTGAGATCTGCTGAGCAGAAGACCTGTGTGAAGAGCACTGAACCATCAGTGTTGTGTCACGTCATGTTGATCAGCAGCCATGGAATGGTGGTGTTATTGCTGAGTGGATTTTAGCATGAGAAGGAAACCAGAAGCCTCTGCCTCTTATTTGTTAATTTCTAAATTAAAATCAGTTTGCAGTGGCAGAGTCACAATATTTAACCCGGTTGCTCTTTTCTCCTCAGGTTGGTGACCAAATAGTTGAAATTAATGGAGAGCCCACCCAAGGAATCACTCACACACGAGCCATTGAGCTCATTCAAGCTGGAGGGAATAAAGTTTTGCTGCTGCTGAGACCGGGGACTGGCTTGATCCCAGATCACGGTATGTCACCTCGGGGGCTGCTGTGTTTTGAGGGGCCAAGGCCATGGAGGCCAATCTGAGAAGGAGACTTCGGTGCTTGCTCACAGCAATAGGTGGCAGTTCCCCTTTTGACAGCTGTGCAGCTCTTCAGATTAGTTTTCAAATATAAGGAATATGTTTGCACAGTTAACACAAATACCTGGGAATGTCACACGATGTGAAATTACTGCGTATTTGTAACTGAACAAAGTTTCCCAGCTCTAAGCTGATCAAGCTTTCCTATACAAATGTGATAATTAGCACTGATGGACTCTTCAATTAAAATCTGCTATGCTGCAGTACTCAGTTCAAAATGCCTGTATTGTTAAGAACATTACTTCTGTACAGGTTTAGTTCCCTGCTTTTAGCCCTCTGGATTATGGACTGCTTTGGTTTTCAAAGCCAAAACTGCAGACACAGTGAGGATAAGAGACAGCTTTGCTCTCAGAGTGGGTTCCGTTTGTTTAAGACAGTGACTTCTGCATCCGCAGCAGGAAAGCACAACTTTGTAGGCAAAGAAAAGGGAAGGGCAGAAACTCAGACGCTCATAGGAGATCTCAGTTCAGAGAACAGAACTGAGGATTTTGAATCCGATTTAGGAAATGCTCCAAAGCTCCAAATCAGAAAGGCTTGTGGCAGTATTACAAAGCAGAGAGTGCTTCCTCTGTCGGTCCATCCGCCTTTCAGTCCTTTCACTTTGATGCTTACACCAAGATTCTGATGGTAAACTCAGCATTGCAAGGTCAGCTCTTCTGAAGAGCTTTTCAATAATGGTGCCCGAGTGTGAGCTGTTAATACTTGGAAATTGCAACACTCAGATTGAGCTACCAAATTGTCGTGTTTGCTCATTCACAGGCTGCAGCTGGCACCTACACAAGGGGTAAAATCTGCTTGGAACTTCCTCCACTTCTTTCCTCCAGGGAGTTGGAAGGTGGCCCCTTGACATCTTATTGTTCCAACCTGCACAGCACAGTCAAGTCAGTGAATTAGCTCATGGCATGGAAAACAGCCCATCTGTAAACCACGAGGGCTGTTCTGTGTCATCCTGCTAAACTCCTGGCTGGGTTTGACTCTGACTGAATTACCTTGTCTTAAGGGTGAAAGTTAAATACAGCCTTCCTTGTGCTCTGATGAGCTGCTGCTGAGGTCCTCTTGAAAAGCAGCATTTACAAGCTAGAAGAGAAGGAGACGGCATGGGTGGGCACCTCCAGTGCTCTGCTTACAGCTGTGTAAGCGTAGGATAATTTCAGCATTGACAAATGGTGTTTATCCTGCAGCATGAGGGATGCACAGTAGTGATCTGGAATCACTCCTGGCCCTCTTGCTCCTGAGTCGGAGATAGAAACACAGAATGATAGAAGAGCTTTCATTCCTTCTTCAGCCTGGAGAAGAGAAAGCTCCGGGGAGACCTTAGAGCAGCTCCCATTGCCTACAGGGGCTACAAAAAACCTGGAGAGGGGCTTGGGACAAGGGCCTGTAGGGACAGGACAAAGGGAATGGCTTTAACCTCACAGGGGGGTGATCGAGATGAGTCCATCTGGTCCAACCCTCTGTCCAAAGCGGGGCCTGAGATTAGGTTAATCAACTTAGATCAGCAGAGGTGGAGAAGGGAAGGGTTTTGTTGCCTCTTCTCTCGCTGTTAATCATACATTTCTGATTGAAATCTTGCTTGCTATGCTCTGTGATTTTGGTATATAGTTCTGGGCTTTTTCTCTTCCTCCTTCAGGTTTGGCTCCTTCCAGTCTGTGTCCCTACGTGAAACCTGAGCAACATTAAGGGCTTTCAGTGCTTTTCTTGGTTTTTCCTTAAAGACTTGGTAAATCTGCATGTCTTGTGTTTCATCTCTTCCTATTATTAAAATGCAAAGCTATGAATATCCTCAACTTTTCACTGTTTCAGTTTTCTTTTAGCATAACAATTTCAGTTCATTTGGTTTCCTTGCATTAAACAGTGTAGGTCAGGGACTTTGTTTTGCTGTGTAGGCGTTAAAGCTGTGCTGATCCAAGACTCTGTCAGTCCTGCAGAGATCACACCAGCATTCTAAGGGTTTCCTTCCAAAATCACATCCTTACTGTTGCTGTAGGTTGTAGAACAGTGTAATATAGAAAACTGACTAAATACTGACTGACTTTGAGAGTATGCCACTACATAGTCCTTTTTAATGGTGGCATATAACCTCCTGAAACCTCAGTAGTGTGCACGTTTTTAAAGTACTTAGAATATTTTTTACTTTGATTTTTCCAGTCATTTAATCAAATCTCTCTCCCTGTTCACTTCCAGGTGATTGGGATAGTTCTAATCCATCTTCATCAAATGTAATATATGAAGAACAGTCACCATTATCTTCATCTTCACATTCTGCTTCCCCTTCAGAAGTGTGTTATTTACCAGTACCAGGAGAAGCTTTAACAAGAGTTCAGCTGTCTGAGAAACTGGAACAAGCAAAGAACACTGTGCCTGAAAAGATAAGCACTTTAACTGAAACCCAGTTTGAGATGAAGCCTCAGTCTTCTCCCCAGAGAACTAAGAACAGATGGGAATGTCCCTCCAGTCCTGGGTTTGAAATCACAAAAGGTACTTTGGAAGTAAGGATGAGAAGAGACAGATCGGCAAGTCCAGCAAAGTTTGGGGCTGCTGAGAGCCGCCCTCAGGCAGCATTGCACAGAAAAGGGGATCCTGAAAAATCCTATGGCAATCTCTCACCTAAATCTGAGGGTTCCCGAAAGAGTGAGAGTAAAGCCACAGAAATAGGGATGAACAGAAAAGAGTATTCCAGTGGAAATCCAGGGAGCTCTGCCAGTCCCCACAAGCATCTCGGTAAGCAAGGAAGCATAGAAACGCTCAGCAGGTTACAGGAATATCAAGATAGAACAACTGGCGGTGATAAAGCAGCTGCTGAGCAATTGAAAGGTGGAAGTGGTAAAACTGGAGTCACCTGGAAGGAAACAAGGCAGAAAACTTGTGGAAAGAGGGAAGGGTGGTCTCCAGAGAGACAATGCGCAGCATTTGATGAGTATCATCGTCCATTCAGTGACTCTAGGAGAAACACACCTGAGGACGAGAAAGGGAGGAAGTCAAACTCTGGAGAGCCAAGTTCCAGCAGATTCAAGGCTTCCAGCCTTTCCAATATTCCGCTGCTTTCCATGGAGAAACCCAGAAGGCTGGAAACACAGGAGACTATTGCACATGGAGAGAGACACACGGAGCTGCCCGATGAAACCAAAGAGGATGGAATTTCCAAATCTGAGAGTAGTTCTCCAGTCAAGAAAACACCAATAACTCCTGGACCTTGGAGGGTGCCGAGCGCCTGTAAAGTCCCCCCAGCAGCGGGTGTGACTGAAAAATGGGCCTGACTGCCACTTTCCTAGAACCCGTTTTAATCACCTTTCTAATAGCGGTCATTTAAAAGCATCGTTTCTTTTCCCAGAGTTGTCAGTTTTTCTCCCAGAAACTGGTTTGAGGGCAGAAAGTATTTGATTTGTTCTTAAATTATCTAAGCTGCATGAAGGACTTTTTGGATTGCTTAACTGAAACTTCCTAAGCTGCTGTCCCCCCTTGCCCTTTTGAAGGCGGTGTTCTGCTGCTCATCGTTGCACTGCTACGGCTTTCTCAGTATTGTGAGTTTCTGAACAAGTTATTTAATGCCTATATCGCAGATGTGATCATGACTCACTCCTTGTTCTTGTGCCAAGTTACCTGTTGTATCCAGTCCTTCCAATCCTTCTCCTCTGTACTCCAGTCATGGAAAGGGCAAGTGTCTGAAGTGGGTGTTTGCTCCAGAGCATGCTGCATGTTTACACGAGGACGCACCCATGTTCTTACTGGGGCAGTAAGAGGATGGGTGAGTTGGTTCTGTTGATTCCAGGGCAGCAACGAGCCACTGATGCTGTTCAATTAAGAGGTTTTCTTACGTTTTTATACCTACCACGAAATCCTGGAAGTAAAAACTATATTTGACATAATCACTGGTTTGTAAGTTTGCTTGTTATGACCATGGCAAAATGGCTTTATTTTCTTGACTCGTCACGATGCATAGAATACCTGTGGGCACACATCCGAAAATCCTGCTTTCTGTTAAGTAACAGCATCCCTTCAGGTTCACTTGCGGTACCCTCAGTGTGCTCGGGCGGTGTGAGCAGCCAATGTGCATCTTCAGCCTCGCGGTGCTGCTGTGTCCTGAATCCCAGAATGACTTCATGTAATGCCAGTTGGGAATCAGGTTTTTCCCTTCTATGAAACCAGGTGACCTTTAGGACAGAACCAGCTTCTCACTCCTGCCTGCCTGGGCTGGACATCGCCCATATTTTGCTTTGAACACGTGATCTGTTCTGAGAGCACTAAATAGGTGATATACAGCGTACATGAGGCTTAATATCTATTGTTTGGGCTAGAATACCTGTTTTAAAAAGAGGAGTGATGCCACCAGACGCATCAGTCCTACAGCTGGAAGAACAGCAGGCTGCATAAATGGAAGAGGTTTGTTTTATTCATCATTTTAGTGATGATTTCCTGACAGGTTTTTTTGGGGCTGTAAAAAGCGGTAAAAGAGGCGCCCATTGGTGCGGTTCAGAGGAGGAAGTGTCAAAGGCCAAGCTTTATGTACTCGTGTCAGAATTCAGACTAATAGGACTTGTGTTTGAATGAGTGAATAGCTCATTTGGGCTTTGAAACATGAAATGTTTCCTAAAGCGTAACGAAGCACAGGGAGTCAGTTCCAAGTGGAATTCTTCAGCAGTACAGATGCTGCTCAAACAAAGACTCTGGCAATGAAGCCAGCTTTAAAGCTGAGCTGGACTGTGCTCTGCTGCTGGCCCTCAGGTGATCCATTGAGAGTTGCTGTGTAGCATAATACATACAAATACCCCCTTTGGGGAGTATGACTGTGAAAATATTTAATGCTCTGAAGTAGCCTGTGTAGGTATCAACCACGTATTCTTATCCAGAGATCCTGTTCCACGTGGAGTTGTGTGCACTTGCCCTGACCACTGAGTTCAATCACAAAGTCAGACACTGAATACCACGGGGACTTAACACCACCGAAATGAGCTCCCTGTCATAACCACCTCTTTTTTCTGATACTGTGACCTGATTTAGTGTCCTCCTTGTGTGTGATTTCTCCTTCCATAGAACTTGTATCCGTTCCGACTGTATCAGATGACTTAGCGACGTGGCCTTGGAATGCTAAGCAATGTATGGATGTACTGGGTGTAAATGTTTATATATTGTACAGCACCTTTATACATACTTCTGAGGTTCTGATTAGAGAGAGACCTGTAAATCACTCATTATTTTTTATATAGATATTAAAAAGAAACTCCAGTTCATTGCCTGTTGGATCTGCACTGTATAAAATAGAGGCTTCGTTGACTTTCAGTGGTGAGATACCTTAAACCAGCTGCATCCCTGACCCGGGCCCCACCTCCAACCATACTACTCTTCCAGGAACCAAAGGGCAATTTATTCCTGGAAGCTTCCCTGACTCCCTGCTCCAATAACAAAGGTATTACAAAAATGATCAAGTCATAGAGAAACGGTTGTTAATGATGAAATCCGCGTATTGCAGGTTTATTTGTACATTTTGATATATAGAGTTGTCATCTCCTTTTACATCTTACAACTTCTTGTACAGAAAATAGCTGTAAACAACTTAACTTACCACCAAAAATTCTTCTGCCATCTCCCTCCTGTGAAAGAATGAAGCTATGAAAAGTTCCTCAGTTTTCTGCTTGGTTTATTAATAACAAATAGAAGGGATTAGAGCCAGTTAAGGGAAATGAGGCTTTAACAGATGCCTTGAAAATGTTCTGTTTCCCTCCTGTGTCCTTTCCAAGCATTAACCCGCTCATGAGGAGGAAGCCTGTGCTGTGTCTCTCCTGCTGAACTGATCCTCCCTGCAGCTTTCTCCCCCTGTGTGCCCCATGGCAGCACAGACCTGCAGCAGCTCCTCCCACCACCATCAGAACAAGACATGACAGGGAATGAACACAGCTGAACACTCTACATTGATAAAGGCTTTACCTCTTGTTTGTGCTGCAGCCTTGTTCTCATGTAACTAAGGTTGGCGAAAAGCGAGCGTGTTGATCTGCAGAGACCCAGCATCAGCCAAGGGGCACGAATTTGTTTGGTTGTCAGCACAGGGGCACAGTTCACCTTGTGCAGGCCACATTTCACTGCCTGCTGCAGCTCAGGAGAGGCAGGGCCTCAAGCACACTCAGCTTAAAAGGAAAGAAATGCTCTTCAGCACAGTGAGGGAAATGCATCTGGGCATAATCAGTCTGAGCAGAGCACTGGGAGATGCTCAAACGGATCAATCTCAGTGTAGCTGCAGAGCTCTCAAACAGGACCGTGCTCACCAAGAGGAGGGCTGGCTCTTCACTTGTCACATGCACAGGATAAGGCCCCTGTGGCCCCATCGCTGTTCCTTCAGCCAGAGCTCGGGGCACTCACATTGCTGTCAGTGGCCTATGCCCCATGCAGGCTGTGCCCGGTTCTGCTCATTGCAGCACAGCTGCTCCTGTTTGACTCCATTAACTCTATTCTGCTGTGTGCATATGCCACAGGGTGACCAGTTCGTTCTGTCTGTTGCAGAACATAAAAGCAGAGGGAGAGCCTTTGATACATAGCTGAGAACCTGTTTAAAACCTGGTAACTGCAGCTTTGTGCAGCTGGAGAACACCTCTGCGTTCACCCAGGCTCTTGGTTCTCTCCTCTGGTCGGGCTGTCAGGTGGAGATGGCCAAGTGCTGATGTCCGGTGAGTTCAGGGTTTAATTTTCCATAGCTGAAAAGAGATTGTGAGTGTGAGTCTGGGTCTGAAAGCTGATGGCCTGAGGGGTTTTCAGCTGCAGGCAGGAGTCACTCTCCTTGCCCAGCCTGTGCTGAATGCTCCACAGGAGGACTGCGTCTTCATTCCAAAGGGAACGACACAGGAGTCCAACTAAAGGCATTAAGTGGGCAGCGCAGACCTGAGCAGGGAGCAAATGTTAAGTCATCCTTGTCCTTCCTCCCCAAATCTCGCTCAGGGATCTGGGGGTCCGTGGTCTGCTCTGAACTACTGCATAGCAGGAGCCTAATTCAAACCCCAACCTTCCTGCTGGGGCGGGAGGAACATGGCTGCGGCACAAGTGATGCATCAGTCTGGGTCAGAGTTATACTTACTCTGATATTGAATCCTAGAAGATCACTTATAACACCTGAGACAGCAGAGAGTATTACAACACGTGTTATGTTGTAAATTAGTGGGTTCATGGTCAGCCCATACAGCCTGAATGGAGAATCCAGCTCCTGTAGAGACCAGGAAAAAAGTCCATTAGCATTTATCCGCATCAGATGCAATTAATCCTCTGACTCTCAGCACAGCAGCAGCTCTCTGGAGGAGCTTTAAGGTCCCTTCCAACCCAAACCATTCTAGGATTCTAGGAACTTGCTTTAGCAAGGACAAGGGAAATGGGAAGAGGAAAACCAGGCAGTGTCTTTAGTCATTGCTTCTGTAAAACCACGGTTTTGGGGAGAGCAGCAGCTCACCTTCAGTAGCTTTGTAGACAGTTTCAACACATTGTTTACCAGGGAGAGCTGCTCTTTCTTGTTTGGCTTCTTCTCCATCTTCAGGTATAAGTTTACCTGTGACAAAGATGTTACAGATCAGACGTTAACGCTCCAGCAACAGCCACCAGGTGACTCCTAACGGTGCGAATTGGAGCCATTTTTGCAGTCTGTTGCCGCTGCTGAAGAAGTGATGCATCCACAGACAGGAATTCAACAGTGATCATACCCTCTTCGTGACTGACGTGGCATATGCTAGCCCAGAGACAAAACTCAGCTAGAGCCTTAGATGCTGGGTCTGTCCAGAGGTTTGCCAGCCCATCCCTCCGCAGCTGCACAGAGCTTTAGTGCAACACAGGGGTTAACTTCTATTTTAAAGGCTTGATTCCAGGGTTCTTTTAAGCTGGTTTGAAATACAATGATTATATCTCAACAGGCCACAAAGCCAAAGGGAAAACAACCTAAACGCAGATACCTGCTCAGTGAGCAAGATGGAAATGTTACTGTACTTCTTATTGGTTTCAGAGCCCAAAGATGCCAGGCGTAGTAAAAAGAGAAGAAGCGCTGCCTCCCAGATGAGGAACTCCCAGTTGTAAGCTGCATTCAGAAATGTTTTGTGCCCCTTAAGAACCTGTAATGGGAAGAATAACAAAGAACATGCCTGTGCTGAGGAAAAGTGCCAAACATTACCCCTGCTCCCCTTCTGAACAGAGCTCAGTGCTCAGGAGCTACTGAACACTTCGCCCTTGGAGTGCAATTCATCCATGCAACCAGGTTACAGTCAAAGGTCTTGTTTCCAACCTGGCTTTAGCATGGAATTCTGACTTTTCCTGCTTACAACAGGACACTTGGTTCTTTCCTCCCTTTTGCCAATTAATGGGCAATATATTGTCTTTCACATGTGCTTGCCCTAAGGGCAAGCCTCAGCCCAGCCAGGTTGCACTGATCCTGCCTTCCCCAGGATGTGCTCACTGCGTCTGTCATTGCTTCCCCCCCAGAATCCTGTGGCTTACCAAAAGCCATCACAGCAGAGTCAGTAGCTGCTGACCATCAGCCTCACTGCTACCACACCTGCGGTGCCGTGGCAGCAAGAAACCTGCCTGAGCAATTAATGAAGCACTTGCCAAAATCAAAGAAACCAAGAAACTACTCCAGTAGTAACAGTGCTTACTCTAAGAGGAGGCTTAGTGAAGGATTGTAAAGGGTAAGTGACAGCTGTGGCCCTGCTTCTCAGCAGCTGGTTAAAGAAGGGGTGCAGTCAGCCCTCCTCAGTAACATGCCCTGAGATACCAGGGCAGAGAGTCCTCTCCATGCACAAAAGCCAATGATGTCCTTAATGATTATAAACCCCTAGTCTTTCCTCTACTAACAGAGAATTCACGTCTAAACATAGAGAAATAATACCTAAACACAAAGAATTACTCTCCACTACCAACTAAACAATACAAAGCTTTTCAAAACACAAACGACTGTATTATTTTGGTGACAAACAGCTACAGTTCAAGCACTTTGAAGGTTGGCAAAAGCCTCCAGTCATTTGGGGGTCTTTCCCCCTACTTCCTTAAAGAAAAAGGTTCAAATCTCACCTGGGCACAGCATATAAAAGCGATAGAAAGAGCCAGTAAAAAGACTGAGGACACAACAACATCCACGGACCGCTGGGGGCCTCGCCTCTGCCAAAACAAAGACACGAGTCAGGGCTGAGAGGGACATGGAGCTGTGAAGTCAAAGCTCACCAGAAAGAGCTCTACGTGTTCAGTGCTGCCAGGGACAGCAAAGAGCCTGGACTGAGAGCCTCACTGTGCCCTCTGTGCCAACCAAATCCTGGCTCGGAACTCACCTTTAGGTAGGAACGAAGGGATAACCAGATCTTAATGTTTTCTACCTTCTTGAGTCTGAAGTGAGGAATTTCGTATTTCCTGGCTTTCCGAGCAGATGTGATGTGGCTAAAAAGCTTGGCAAACAAAAACCTCTGCAAGTTCAAACCAAACACATACACAACATAAGTTAGCCTAAGCCAAATGAGACTGCTTGGGATCCCTTAGTGGTAACTGGCAGGAAAGGTTGTGGCACCTTGGGAAAGCTTAACAGGGGCCCTTGGGGCCTCTCCAGTAGTTACTGTGGACTGGGCTTGGAGAAAGCTGCTCTAGCAGAAGGTGTCCGTGCTCGTGGCAGGGGTTGGAGCTGGAGGAGCTTTAAAGTCCCTTCTAACCCTAAATCTCATGGACCTATTACCAGCTTTGACAGCACAGCTTGCTAAGACACAGTCGTCTTGACAGCATCTACAACAGCAGCATGGTTTCGGTAGAACACCCATGCCAGGGTTCATGGAAGGCAACAGACGTTTAAACCCACCTGTTTATATGTTCGCTCAGCAACACACATCATGAAGAAGAACATCCAAGTTAAGCAAAGTCTTTCAAGGAAGTTGATTGCAGACAAAACAATGACCGGAGTGCTCACGGGTGCTCCGCAGAAGATGTGCAAAAGTTCCTTCAGAGAAATGGAGCAGAGCTGCTCCAGGTTGTCTGTGCGGAAGAGTCTGTAGAGGAATGGGAGGAATGCTAGCCCGATGGTGAGGATGTTTCCCAGCATTTGATAGCCCACTCCTTGCTGGTAAGCATTAACCTGGCAAGCAGGAATAAAACCAGGATTACAGGAGGTCTGCATCAAGGAGAAGGCACCGCTGCCGTGGCAGAACTGACTCAGTCAAAGATTTGGTTCCCCTTCTCTTCAAAGGACATAGCCTAAAATAATCCCATCCATTTCATTCCAAAACCAGCAACAATCAGTCAATAAATCATAAACCCACCACCCTGAGCACACTGCAGAGACACAGCCAACAGCAATCAGCACTCATTGAAAAGAAAGAGACTGAGATGAGCTCTTCTTCTGAGGCAGAAGCTCTTCCCTGTGAGGGTGCTGAGCGCTGGCACAGGGTGCCCAGAGAAGCTG
Source organism: Psilopsiagon aymara (assembly GCA_024733675.1). Lineage (NCBI taxonomy): Eukaryota > Metazoa > Chordata > Aves > Psittaciformes > Psittacidae > Psilopsiagon > Psilopsiagon aymara. Next base: position 29,871 of record JANRGW010039844.1, read on the forward strand.
TGGCTGCCCCATC
>JANRGW010039845.1:0-16005 GCA_024733675.1 Psilopsiagon aymara
CTAAAAACATTGGTGTTATCAGCACTGTTCTCAGGCCACAAGTCAAAAACACAGTGCTGCACCAACTACTAAGAAGGGGAAAAATGACTGCTGCTGCTGAACCCAGGACAGTGGTGAAACACACAAAGGTAGAAAAACACTGTTTGTCTGCTTTGGCTCCTCCCTGGAAGGTCCCACTTTGGCTCCTTTCCAGAGGGTCCTGCTTTGGCTGCTTCCCAGAAAGTCCAGCTTTGGTTCTACCCTGGAAGAGTTCTGCTTTAGAATCCCCATAGCAGTCGCGACCCTTGGAGACCTTTACAGATATTGCTGGCCACTTCTTCCAACATAGGCTGGTCCCCTGTGTCAGAATGAATGTGCATTTTTGTCAGTATAAAAGCCTGAGCCTCACACTATTCAGGGAAGCAGAACTTCATGCCACCCAGGTCGAGGTTGCCTCCTCGAAGATGCCTACTAAGATTGAGCCTGCCACCTCCTGCTGCGATGATGTTTCTCGGAGATGGTTTCCTGACTGTCATTACATGGTCCTTGGGGTTGGTAAGATAACTAAACATCAGGCATATATTTTGCTGTATCTTTTCTTACCACTATATTTTCCCTGTATTAATAAGCTAGTTATGATTCTTTATTGTGTTGCGTTTCTCTCAACCCTTAATCCTTGTACTCTGGAACAACCTGCCACAGCTTCATGTAAAAGATAAATGCGCTTCCCATCAGCTGTAACAAGGGAGTGAGGTGGGAGTTAACACATGCACAGCTGTGTTTCTCAGGCTTTGCATGACACTTGACAAGCATAATATGGGGAAGACTTTCCCTAAAAAGTCCTCCCTCAACATATTGTGTTGTATGAAGAAAATGTTGAGATAGTGCTAGTAGTTTTCTTATCTTTGTCTCGCATTTTCATTGGCAAGGAAAGAATAATCTTTGGTTCCAATATTTAATTATTTAATAGCTGGTAAAAATAACTACTTTAACAGATACCTTACTGTGATCACTGCCAGAAAACCAACATTCCTCACAAGGAGAATCATGTAGATCTGAAGGAAGTTTTGTTTTTTCATAACTACTGCCAATAATAATAGAGTGAGTTTAAAGTGATAGCTATAGTTCCTGTCACCTTGAATCCAACAAGTAAAATCACTTTCTGCGGCAAGGACTTGTCTTTGTTCTTTGCCATCGGACACATTCACACAATAGAACTATGAACCATAACTTAGATTTCTATATACACAAATACACTATACACAAATAGCTGTTATCTGATTAGAAAGTAAAGACTAAGCTCATGTCCTTAATGCGAATCTGATTTTACTTGGGTTTAATTCACAACCTGCATGAGAGAGAAGAGCATACCTGGCAGAAAAGAGATGATGACCCCTTTACCTTGAAAATATAATTTGAATTCTAAGAGCACAAGGGAAGAGAAATTAGGCCTGGTTTTTATCTTTACCTGAGCTTGATTAGGTCATACAAAGTTCAGGTAATACTCATGCCTCACAGCCACAATCATCACAGCAGTAGAGAAGGTAATGGAACAGAAAGAAATGAATAGAAATTAAAACTTTTTAACGAATATTCCAGCTGCCTGATTGCAAAGAAAAGGTTCAAAATAAAAACTGTCTAGAAGTATATCGACACATTTTGTTCTGATTAGCATTCAAATTATGCAAGTCAGCAGCACGGCCAGTGAAACTATTACCTGAGAGCACTCCTTGACTGAAGATGTTTTGAGAGGAAAGCTGAATTTAAAAACCATGATGACCATGCATTTAAATATTTTAAATTATCATTACCATGCATGAGGCTGCATAAATAGTCCTATTTTCTTTCTGAAGTGACCAGAGGCTTTGTTTGCTGTTCTGTTTTTCATTTGTCTTTTTTTTAACTTAATGTCATCACAAAGTAAGGTCTTCCTAATAGACCAAAGAGGTTCAAAAGTCAAAACTGGTATTTGCCACCGTTTGCAAAAATTAGCATTGATAAATATTGGGATGGAGGGGGTGAGGCAAGGAGATGAAAAAGCATTAACCAAAGACATTCTGAAGTGATCTCATTTTCCAGAAGTGACTGGTCTTGCTCAACTCTCAGAATGCTTTTTAAAGATTCCAGCTAGAAGCCCAAAATTAAGGTGCATAAAAACATTAGCACTTTTTTATTATTGCCCTTATATCTTGACTCAGACTGTCCAAATTTCCCAGTAGTCAATTGAGGTGAAGGGTATATCATTATAAGATTTCACAGCCTATGCAGAACCTTTTAATCTACACAAGCAGCTGGGACTATTCATGCTGTTGGAGAGGCCATAATTGCTCATTGCTTAGATTAGATCACCCAGCCTAGACAAAGCACAAAGGAGAACAGGACTGGGAGCTCTAGTAAGATGTCAGCTGCAGGAAAGAGGCAATGAACTCTTGGCTTAGAAAATCACACAGAGAACAAGATATCACCGTATTAGATAGCAAGACAAGTTTTTCCACCAGCTCTAAAAAGGCTTTATATTTATATCTGGTTTTGATGTTTCAGAATCTGTTGTTTTTCCTGATTATAAATACACTTGCACTATAAATATACTTATCTTTCCTTGGTTTGAATCTTCTGATGAAAGTACTAAATATGTAGCCTTCTATTTTTGGAGAAGCCTAAGGTGAAATAATGCTCCCTGCATTGAGATTTCATGGTTCTTTAGAAAAGGTTGGAGTCGCATCAAAGAGCTGTTTGCGCATTAAAAAATCTATCAATCCCACCACTGGTGATCAAAAAAAACTAGTATATCAACTAATAGCAATAGCAGTTGGGGAAAGACAAGTCAACAGCAAAACTGTAACAAAGCAATGACACTGATTCCAAGTTGGAACATGAGTCCTTTCCTCCTGAGAAATTCAACATGCCAAAATGTCTTCACGCTTTACTTGATTTAGCTAATCCAAATGTAGACAGAAGTGACACCAGATGAGTCAGGCACACCGTCTGGACTCAAACTCTGAATTTCTAAGTGACAAACTCACAAAAGTTTGCTTGGATGTTTCACTCCAACAAAAGCCAAATTTCCCATTTAGCTTTCAGACAACTTGCCGTTGAACATATCCAGAAGCTAAGGGGCTTGCTCAAGGCTTGTGCTGCTAGGATTAAATAAAAATTATTGGAGAACTCCAGTTTTAGCCTATTTCAAGGTAGTGGACAGGGCTAACAGAGAGAGGTGAAAAGGACTGTTGTGGAAGTTGTGTGCAGTGGTTGCTTTCCTTCATCCACTGAAATTCATAGGCATAGGTTCTACCAAGTAATGGTAGCTAACGTACATTCATTGCTAGCCAACGAAATCTCAGAAAGCAGTTATTCCCTAGTTATATTGCTCAGAAGGCATCAACAGAGAGAAAAAGGCAGGCAACATTCTGTCCCTGATTTTATTTGGATGGCCATGAAAGCACAACAACATGGTCTATAAGATGCCAGCTCACAAGGCCTTCTGGTGTATTTATAACTGCTAAGATGTGTACAGCACCTCACGCAGTGCATGACTACTAAAGGGCTGATTTTTCTGAATCATAGAATCATAGAATAGTTACAGTTGGAAAGGACCTTAAGATCATCTACTTCCAGCCCCCCTGCCATGGGAAGGGACACCTCCCACTAAACCATGCCACACAAGGCTCTGTCCAGCCTGACCTTGAGCACTGCCGGGGATGGAGCATTCACAACTGAATGATATCTTCTTAGGGATCTCTCCCTCATGGTTTATAATATGATATTCCTAATATCACTAGCAATTAATAATATGATCTTCCTCACTGCTAAACTTGTTTCTTCTGCCATGTCTAATGTATGGCTGTGCTAGGAAAGAACATCTACACTTAAACCGGGAATTCTCAGTTCCATAAAATATTGCACTCTAGTCTAAATCCTAGCTTATGAATAGATGGCTATGGAAGAGATCAATCCAATTGTGATGTTCCATTTCAAAAGGAAGTCGTCTCATCTTCACGCTCCATTTAATGTATTATTCCAGTACTGTAATTCTTAATGGGAAATCACAAAATTTTTTCCAGGGATTGGAAGATGGTAGAAATAGGTCAGGAAGTGGGAGGAACAGAAATATGACTATGATCAAGGTAAAATGAAGTGATTAATGTTCTGAGACTTAAAAAAATAAAATTGAAGCCAAAAAGAGTATATTGTATCATCTAATGGACAAAAGATTGCAGTTTGAGTCTCTAAATAATTGCTGTGTTTAGAATGCACAATGTTTGATAATCCTTCCTGAATAATTGTTGTGTTTCTCCCAGAATTTGTGTCTGGTAATTGACTAGTCTGAAGGTTGCTATGGTCAATACTTAACTCATAGAACACATCAGGTACGGAGTAGGTACAAACTAAAAGGGAGAATGCTGTCTGTAAAACACCTTATGATTTTATCATGTTGATTATATTAATTGGCAGATATTAAAATGGGAGGAGAAAAAGGGACCAACACAACTCAGCCATTTCTTCCTACTGATTTCAATGGAATTTCAAAGTCAGAATTTTATTTGAAGATATTTACATCAGGATTAATAATCATTAAGTTATTAAATATACTTTTCTCACACGTTCAAGTACCTGCCACGTCCTTGAGAAATTGATATTCTGACAAGATTTTCTTTTTCACTGGCACAAAGACAATCAGAGGGATGTCAAAATAGCTTAGTCTTATCTTTATTATTGTTTATTATTGATGTCACTCAGATACTTATACACAAGATTTTTGATGCTAGGCATTGTAAAAAACCAACAAAAATGTATAAGATAGCAGAGGGGTGGAGACACAGTTTAAGGAACTGGAAGGATAGCGTTAGCTCACTTGGGTGTGAAAATGGGCATGATATTGTCATATCCACCACATGGTCTGCCTGTTTGTAAGCGTTTCAGATATCATAACAAGAAAATATTTACAATGGATTTCAAAGAAACTCACAATACTCAGACCAGGGGCTCAAGAGACTGTTGCCTGGATAGAGCTGCTCTCAACTGACACCACAGTGAGTAAAAGGCAAGTCTACCACAACTGATATAGACAAAGCCTCTTCACAAGACCCTGCTTGGGTTTATGAATAAAGTATGTTCAATCTTTGATTATTTTTCTCAGATGGCTTTTGACAATCTGGACAGAAGATGGAAATTTTCTGGACAAGTCTCTACTATTTTTTTAAACTACTGTCCTCGATTTTAACCATCTCTAGTGTGTGTTTACTGCCCATTGCTGAAGCGTATGAGAATATGACTGGTAGTTTCATTGGCACTGTGGACAGAACAGATCCATAAGAACAGATCCCTCTACACTAATTCCAACCATCCTTGATTTAACCTATTTTAAAAATTCGTTTTGTGAGCCTCCTCATGTAATAAACTATAGCTAGTGGAAAAGGTTAAAAGTTATTTTGGTTTACTGCAATTGCAGGAATTCTTTCCAGTATCTTCTTGCTGAGACAAACAGATGTGGTATCATATCTCATGGGAGCACAAAAAGAAGAAAGGTAGCCAAAAATGGCAGCACAAGGTGATCAATAGCATATTTTTTAATGAGAGATTAGAAATATAAGAAAAACTACAGTGTTGATGACACATAAATAGCCAAAGCAAATCATAAACCTGAAAACTGGAAAAGCAAAAGGCCACTCCATGAGCAATGGAACTACTGGAAGCAAATTTCCCATACACCAATATCCTATGTCACAGCCTACTGCTATCACCTGCTGCTGCCAGATCTTCAGCACTTCCGAAGTTATCTCTTACACTGTCTCACTAACCTGTCTTCACAGCTTCTCCTAAGCACCTCTGTTTCTGTCCCCCCACACATGTACCTATTCAAATGTCATTTATGTAGTGCCCACATGTTTCTTTTGTGAGCCTGAAGCTGCATGCATTGGGACTATTTCTGAGCTATTTGGTGTGTACTGGTGAGCTAGCAGGCAGACACAGCCTGATGAACTTGCACTGCACTCATTCCCTCAGCACGAATAAGGATGTAGGAGTCTGTCCTCTGTCCATGACCAATTTTCACCAGTTGCACAGTTTTCAACATCTGCATAATTATGTTAAGAAAGCTTGATATAAGGCATTGATATACAGGCCTAAAACATACACACAGCCCATTCTTATATTTTCACTTTAGCCTCTCTTCCACACAAGGATGGGAACACAGGCAATTTGAATCCATACAGGGAACAAAAGCCTCTGCCTCTTGTTTTCAGAGGTGTCAGTGAGTGCATTGGAGTTGGATCCTCACTGGCTTTCCATTGACTTAGGTGTATGCAGTAGTTAAGAGTAGTTAAGAGCAGCTAAGCACTACACAGCTGCTCACCCACTACTCTCTAGGGGGATGGGGGGAGAATCAGAAGAGTAAAAGTGAGAATACTCATAGGTTGAGATAAAGACAGTTTAACAAGTAAAGCAAAAGCAGCACAAACAAGCAAAGCAAAACAAGGGATTCCTTCACCACTTCCCATCAGCAAGCAAGTGTTCAGCTACCTCCAGGAAAGCAGGGCTTCACCATGCATAATGATTACTTGGGAAGACAGACACCATCACTCTGGGCATCCTCTCATTGCTGCTTCTTCCTCAGCTTCATATGCTAAGCATGATGCCACATGGTACGGAGTATCCCTTGGGTCAGCTGGGGTCAGCTGTCGAAGCTGTGTCCCTTCCCAAGTTCTTGTGCAACCCCAGCCTATTTGCTGGTGGGATGGTGTGAGAAGCAGAAAAAGCATTGGCTTTTTTTAAACAACACAGCTCCACACTGGCTACCAAGAAGGAGAAAAAACGGCTGCTACTGACGAACCCAGGACATTTGTGTAAGCACCACTCAGCTATAACAAAAATATCCCCATGTTATCAACACTGTTCTCAGCAGAAATCCGAAACACAGCCTCATAATAGCTACTATAGAGAAAATTAACATAATCCCAGCCAAAACCAGCATAGCATGCCAGACAATTCTGTTCCATTATAGTCTATCACTAATTTACAGAGAACACAGACTTTTTAGATGCTTCACTGCACTATCTTGTCCTGTCTGCAAGGACTAGCAAGTATATTCCTCTCTTTTTTCAAGAATGTGACATTTTTTTATTAATTTTGTAAATAAAATCCTTGGTGGTTATAAATATTTCACCTGTAGCTTTTCTTTTTACTTCCCTTGTTCCTGAGAAACTTGTACAGCTTATTTTTCATGAAAGGCTTTTCAAGATGAGAAGCCATCACAGAAACATTTCAAAATTTCTCTGACAATTGGCTCATTCATAATCTAATTGCTCTGGCAGGCAAGAAACTCCAAATGTCCCTCGATGTGCCATGACAGTTTTTACACAGATCTTGACAGTGCTTGCCAAGTGATTTTCACAGTCTTGAAGTTTCTGTTAAAAGAATAGACGAATGACAATCCCAGGGACTTTGACCACATGAAATGCAACTCAGTAATTTTTGTTCCTCCAAATTCTAGCCTAAAATTGTCACATGCAAGGCACAAAAAGATATTTGTTCTGCTCATAATGTTTCCTTTTCAGAGCTTAACTAAGGTCATCCTGGGTTCAAGGTCTGAAATGAAGCTCTTTTAAGTTTTTCCTCCGGTTGCAGAGAAAAAAGGTTTATCCTTCATCAAAGGAAAGGTCCACCAATATCTTTTTCCCAGTAGCACCTACTAATGGATGTATAAAAAGGAGAAAAAGTACAGCACAACAAGCACCACTGACAAACAGGTCCTGCTGCTACAGATACAGGTTTCTCTTCCAACAGTCCTGGAAATAAGGTTGAAGGGGATGGAGGATAGGCCTTCAATGAAAGTATTTATCTTGGTAAGAAAGCCAAGCCAAATCCTTGCTCCATAAAATGTTTCTGAAGGAAGAGGGGGGTGAGTTGGAGGTGTTGTCCCATAGCCTGCAGATCTTGGAATTGACCCTAAACAGAAACACATAGGAAAGCTTATTTCCCTCAGACCTATTGTTTCTAGCTGTCAGTCAAATAAGTTTGTATCATCTACAGAAACGCTACATTTAAGTTACATATAATTTGCCTTTTTAAGTTGTTTTTTATTGATGCTTACTAAAAAAGAGCAAAGTTACATGTAAAATGACTGCATGATCTGGGGGCTATATACTGCCATTAAACATCTGATCTGAATGTTTATCGTTATTGCTTAATATTTTAGGTCTTAACACAGAACCAAAGAGTTCCTGCTAAAAAGCAGAATTTGAGAATGAATGTATTCACTCTGCTTTTGCTCGTCTCCCTTCAGTTTACTTCCATATCCTAACATATTGTTCAAGCTAATACAGACTTTCAAAACCACAAGAAAAGAAAGTGCAGATAGGAATACTTACCTACTGTATTCATGCTAGAAGTCTTTTGAAGCTCTTTTGAAAGTTTTTGGTGGGTTTGAGACACTTAAGAAACAATACGCTTGGAGCAGACAACAAAACAGGCATCAAATTTGCCACTTTATGACACTGAATACTATAATCAATAGAAATGTCAGCTGCTGCACATTAACATCAGAACAGGTAGATTATATCACCACTTGGTTGCTATGTTAGACTTCATCATACTTAACAATAAAGAGATTAAGGCTTCCTGCTACAAGGCAGAATGCAGTCTTTCAGGATACTAGTCAGGATGGATTTTGTAGGAAAACGACAAAAAAGGACAATGACAAAGATTTCAGCAGGTTTAATAAGGTTTAATATTTTCAGTAGTAGACATCTCAAAAGAAATTTCAGTCTCACACCACACATACTCATCTGAACAAGTAGAATCTTTTCTTTGGAAGAGAAGGGCTCACTCTCCTTTCTCAACTAGACAGCGAGTAAACAGAAAGGTGCGGCTAGGTGCTGAAGGCAGGTCAAATGATTCCCCAGGATGTCTCTTTCTACCCAAACCCTCTTCCTGCTATTGTAGATGGAAACTTCTTGTGGTCTTGCTCACAGATGACTGTGCCCTTCTTCCAGGAACACTTCCTTTTGCTAGTATTTATAATGCATAGAAAAGCAGTGAAATGGTTCAGGAGAAGTCTTTGGAAGTGACAAGGAACAGCATTATGCTATCAATCAAATATGCCTCACAAATGACTTGTGGTTTAAATGATTTAATGATACAAGGTTGCTGTTTCATTGGCTGGACAGTCTTGGTCAAATGCCTTTACAGATCTTATGAACATTAATACCAATTTTGAGTGGCTATTCAATTCCATGTTCATAGCCCTTGTTATTCAAGCTGCTGTGTGACTGTCAGAAGAAAACAGATTGCTGTTCATTTTAATCAGTCAGATCAGTTTTATTGAACATGCCTGTTTGATGTGATTGCATCTTGCGCAACTGAGCGAAATGAGACAAAAAGAGCAATTTTATATCACGTAGATAATAACAGATGCGCCCTTCAGAATTCATTATAGAAATCTGTTTTGCAGCCGTATGTTCCACTTCATCTGAAATCCTTTTGTTCTCATCAGCCTCTTCCTGTGTGAAACTACCACTTTGCATTTTACAAGTATTGACTAATGGAATCGGATATTACTTTGTCCATATCTTTGGATCCCCTGCTAAATGTTGAAAACTAAGTCTAATTTTCCATAACCTACTAAAATAGCCTCCATGTAGTCACCTGTTTGTAAAGTACAAGATATATTTACCCTCTATTTTATTATATATCCTTTAATTTTCACTCTCTAATAACTGAAACAAGAGAGCTTTAGCTGTGAACGGTTTTTAAAAGATTTTGTTTCCTCTTCTGCCTCAGTCTAAGCCTTCAGGATGAGCACAGCCCTATGAAATTTCAGCTCAGTATTGACATCATTTTAGTTTACAGTGTGTTCAAATCTGTAGCTATCCAAATTCTCTAAGGACTTTTATGTGTATGTTTGAAAAAGAATTACAGGTATCCTATGCTGCTTCTTTTCCTCATAACCTTTTTTAAACACCTATGCGACTATGCTGACTAATATGCATTTTATTGGCTTGATCTTTAGCTGATGTCTATTCTAGTGGCTCCACAGATTTTAATGGAGTTATGCCAAATCACATTACTCCAGTCATTTGGCTGAAATCCTATGCCCTTTGGCATCATTGACAAAGTTCCCATTGTTTTCAGCAGAGCAATTATTTCAATATATATGTTGGCATATAGAGACCCCCCTTAGCGAAGGTCATGCAGGCAGGCAAGTGGTAGGATGCCCTAGTTAAGAGGCATCATATTCATCCTGTGAGGTCTACTAGAAGTCAGCTCTAAAGCATGAATTTGTTGACTAGGCAAAAGAAGGAATAAAGGAAAGGTTAGACAAACATGAATTAACTTTAGCAAAGAGATGTTTCAGTGTAAATTTGAGCACTGACTCAGAGTATTTCTTACTTTTTCTTCTTTACAAAAAGTCACTGACTTTGTTAAATATCTCCTTTTAGCCTTCTGTAATTAGAAATCATTATTTTCTCAGAGTCAAGTCTGCAGGCATATGCACATCATAAATTTGGTAGAGCAAGCACTGGGACTCAGTCATACCCCTGCACCCACTCCTCACAACCCACCTATTTAGTACCCTAACTTCTGTTCAAGGGCGCATTTCAATTCCCCCATCCTTCCTTCATGTTCTCTGAACCAATTCATCTGTTCTTGGAGGCCCTGTTTGTTTCTCATATCCATATGTCTATAGCATCCACAATATCAGAACCCTACTGAGTTACATTTCCCGTATGTCTATGTCTCCCTCTATGACACCTGCACAAGGATTCCATAGCTGTATATATAGTTCTCATCATAAAGCCTAACCCCCACAATCAGCATCACCTTCCACCCATGTTTCTCTGTGAATTCTTTCTAATATCCTTCTTTACAAGCCCTTCTCCCTCCGCCTAAGTCCTTTCTTTTTTCCTATTTCATTCTAAGACCTCAGGTCCATATCCAACTCATGCCACATCAATGGCTTGAACCTTCAGCCTTCAGTCCTATAAAATGCCTAATCTTGCAGCATAGACTGGTGGATAAGGTAATTAGGTAATTAAATAATCTTCTGTTCTTTTTTCAGCCCAACTAAATACCTGATATATGATCTTGGTCCTCTGAAATCTATCCTGTCTCCTTATATTTATTTAGATTAAATTTATTAAGATGAGGCTGTAGTTTAGTTGTAAATAGTATCTGGCACAGTAAGATCCTGATCTGGGAACAATTTTGAAATCAGAGAAGTAGTTTCATCCACAGAGGAAAGAAAGTTGTGGGATTCTTTTTATTTTCTTGGCTTAGTTTGACTTGGCATTTTATTGGAGGGAAGGATTTTTTATTGCTGTGTTTTTTTACGGTTTCATAGAGACAGTCTGATCATTTTTTTTACTCTTTCCTCAGTCTGGGCAACAAATCAAAAAGTCAATCATTTGGACAATACTAGCTAGCTCTTCTAAACTCCATTGAAATACCAACAATAACAGTAATAATTGATTTCCAGTCCTATTTCAGCAGGAGACATCGCATACTTAAGCTATTGCCTTGTTAGGCTAGAGGTACGCTATGTGATAAAGGGACTGTTTCTCTGATGCATGTTCGAAGAGACCAAAGGGATTCCTATTGCTTGTAAACCTGGAGAAGTCTGATAACATAGACATTTTTTAATCTGAAAGATGTACTTCCATCAAGTGCAGCTTTTATGTCCTGAGAGCAGATGTTAAGGTTCTGAAATGTCAGAAAAACCTTCCATTAAAAAAAAAAATGTGCAAATTACATTTGTGTTAACAGTAAAGGGACAGATGCAAAATCCATATCAAAATTTTATAAATTATATTTCAGGCCTAATGTTGCTTTGTGTGTGACATTAATGCCATTGAAAACACATTGACATAAAAGCCTGATATAAACATTACCAGCCAAGGCTGAAATAAAGGCAGGAAGCTTATCATTGATAGTATGGATATAAACATATCAGTCTTTTAATAGTATTATAAATAAAAAGGTTATTAATTTAACAATAGCCATATATATATATTTAAGTAATGTCAGTGTTCACATTGCCAACCTTTGTATCAGCATTTATGTGGGATCTCATAAAGCAGCCAAATACTTCCTGTTAACTTTTAAGAAATGATAGTACAAACATGACCATAAACATGATTCTGCTAAATAAATCAGGTCTGCACATGTATAAATTCTATTGGTAATTTACAAATGTAAATATAAACAGAAATAGCTTGGCCATGCATCCAAAGCACCAAAGGAGTGAAAAACAGGCTCTGGAAATCATACCCAGGTTCTGCAGGTATGTGGTGTTAAAGCACAGAAGGACAAGTACATTTTTTTGTGATATTCATCATGCTCAGACCCCAAAGTTCTTAAGGATTTTATACAAAGGGTAGAAAAGCATAGAGTATGACCCTTGAAGGTAACCCCCAGCCTATTATTTTCTTTTTAAGACCTCGTACTACCACAGTCAATGGGAACTTTTGAGATTTGTTATTTCTGTGGTGCCAAGCATTCATTCTGCAACATATTGCTGTGAGTTTCTGCTTTTCATCAGGGCCACTGATCACAGGACCATGGGACTATAGAAACATCTAGTGTCTGAGGAACTGAGGGACTCACAGTCCAAAGAGATCCAGATACATAACCTGCATGATATCTTTTTTCTCATGTGCAAGAAAGTTCAGATGTATTTTTAAAACCATGTCAAAGCTGACAACTTTACTCAGCTCTCTTTCTGTGCTGTCTCACATAGAGCCTTTAAAGGGATGGGTGGGAACTACATATAGAACAAATATTTTGACTTTTATGCTTCCCTCTTAAAAATGATTATGCAAGGTATCAAGGCTCATTACCATGAACAACACCACTGGCAGACAACTTGACTCCCAGACTCTATTCTGGAATCATAAGACAGATCTCTCGCCTATTAAAGCTACCCATCTGACTTTTCATACTATCTACACAAGAGTCAAAAATGCTTGTAGTTCTGCCTGAGTAGTACTCAGCAATACTGCTGACTCCTGTTTTGGAAATCTTCACTTTCCCACAGCAGATCAGCACTTCTTGGGCTGTACAGAGAATTCAATAATTGAACAAATATTATACCACTCCTATAACTGAGGTATTAATGTTGGTTTCAAGAATGTAATGTTTCCTGCCAAGAAACCATCTGTTGAACAAAATATGAGAGACTAAAATTAGGCTAAAATGGACACTACAGATATGATAGCTCCAGATTGGAAGCTTCTTCGTACCATGTGAATCCTAATCCATGTTGATCCTGACAGATGTAGGTGGTGAGTTCACAACAACTAGTAATGCCTTTTTTTAAATTATTTTATCACTACTTTTTCAAGGGTGAAGTATATTTAAAGAAGAGTAAATTAAGGAGACAGCACATTATCTCTGATAGTGTTTTAAATGAGGCAATGATGGATACTGGAGGAAGTGAACCTGTAGCAACTTCTACTGATCACCCATGAGAACAATTTTTGAGACTCAAAAAATGTTAAAGATTTTTCTGTTGGTTTGTTCTTTTAAATCTACTTTTACACTTCCTGGTTTTGTCAAGTGCAGGGAAGAAACATGCATTTGGACATCTAGAGAGGCTTTTAAATATCTTTCCACTCCTGTTTCTCGCAGTGTGATTAGCTAGGCAGCATCCTCTTCTTTGAAAAAAGAATCTCTGTGTATTTTAGTGCATGTTTGCAAAGGCACACCTGGACAACAAGAGCCCAGAACTTCAGGCACTGAAGTGTCTCTTCAGAGCAGGAGTACAACTGAATTCTCTTTGATCCTACAGGAAAAGCATACCCAGAAAACTCATAGGATGCAGGAGAACTGTAGTCGTTTGCCTATCCCCTTTTTTTATGTTGGATTGATGGCAATGCAGCAAGAATATGGAATTTATATTCCAAACTGATTAACTGCTTTGATTATCTCACCATAATTAAATCAAGATGATTTATTGTGGGTGTGAGGCTTTACTCTTTATGACTTTTCTGCATCTTATTTTTAATACTTGTACACTAACACTACTGGTAGCAATGTCTAACTTCTTGATATGATGTTCTTAGTTTCTTAGAAGAAATATGCTAGATAAAGAATGATGTCTGAATGCTTTTGAAACTCTGAGAAAACATTTAGCAATTCATGCTGGACTGAGATTCCATATGACTTCTCTGTTCATTTGCTTCACCTAGTAATGGTTAAAAATGAATAAAAGGAGTCCATTTCAGAAGTTTTCTTAAGAAATTTGAATTCTTTCAGCAGAGCTATGACATCCACTAGTTAACAAAAACTTAAGAAGGTAAAATCTTTTCCTAAACATGATTGAGCAGTTATTTTCTTTAGTATTATTACATAGGGGAGTATCACAAGATGAAGTAATTTTAAAAGTCCTATCTTGCATGAAAGAGCAATTTGTCACCTCTGATGACAAGAAGCAGGGTTTTTGTTTTTATAAGCCCATCCCAGTATCAGTACAATCAGATAGTGTTATTATGATGTACTTTCACAGTTGTTTAAATTGATTGTACATGCTGGAGCTGCTTAATGCCAACATAGTTCTTTGATTAAAATCAAATAGCCAGCAGAGAGGAAAAAAAAATTTAAAAAAGGAAATAAATAAAAAAAAAAAAAAATTTGGAGAATATTTGTAAGGTCCCCTAAACATGAGGCTGTACAAGGTACAGGTGAAGAAATTTCTTACCATCTTGTACAGTCCTAATACTCACCATCCCCTGGTTCTGTTAACAGATGCTTTTACTGACTCAGGTAAGTGACTTACAAACAACGGCAATGTGAACAAGGCACTTTTTAAGAAGTTTGCCAGAAATGCCAGCCCCCAGCATCTATGCACTATGGCCTGACTCTGCAAACCTTATTCATGCAAAATGTCTCTGAAAACAATTCAGAGATGCTTTCAGAGATGCAGAGAATTCAGATGGGGTATGTTTTTGTGTGGGCAGAAGAGGACTGAGGGAGTCCCATTTGGTTTCATTGATGCATCATCTGTACTGTATCACACAAGAGGATGGAAGACAGTTGCTGCGTTCTTGTCTTCAAATCTTTTCCCTCTCCTCCAGTCATCACTGAAGCTACAGACAGTCTGGGAAGGGGGGTTGGTATGTGTGATTTACATGCAGTTTGTATGAGCTGAATTTGATAGAAGGGGAAGTTCATATCAACCTGTTGTTCCCAGCAGAACCCGTTTTCCTTGACGCTGGTTCCTGTTCTACATTTGATGATCTAAAATATCAATAAATAGCGAAAAGGAGTACAAACAGCAGCAGACCATCAGCAAAACTACAAAGAGGTATTCACAGCATGGAATTGTAGCTATTTAAAATCAAGATAATAATCTTCTGCAGATGAAAAATAGAGCAGAATGTCCAAAACTTGCTAATATAGATATGCCCTCATAGCTCTTACAAAAACATATATTATGAAGTTAAGTGAGTAAATAAACTAATCTGCCACAAACAACAACAATGGCCCCAGGGCTTTAGACCTCAGAGAGTAAGATGCAGTGTCAGTGCATTTCTGTAAAGGACTGCTTTTGTTTTTCTCAGGGCTGAGCTCCATTTCCATAAGGAAACTCTCTCTTCTCTTCAACATAGATAGGTGAAGAGGAAGCATCACTGTTTAAAGTTATTTCCCTCTTGTGGGACAAATTCATAGTTGTTATATCTTAGATTTATCCAAAGGAGATCTGATCAGGCAAACTGCAAAGGTACAGAAATTTTCTCTCTCATTTCTGCTTGTATTAGGATGTCAAGGAGAATATCTCCCGGATCTTTGGATTCTAAACATTCTGTGTCTTCTGCTCATACAGCTGGATATCTTCAGGGAGACTTCTGGAAAGCACCCAAAAACTATCAAATTATTCAGGCTTTATACATTGCGGGAGGGAGGCGCCGGCAAGAACGACTCGATACGAGTTATCAAGCAACGCCCAACTTTATTGTACAAGCGCTCGGTTTATATACAGAATTATTGCCAAGTTGGCAGTTCTTAATTGGCTACCCAGTTATCACGCATTTA
>JANRGW010039846.1:4376-16230 GCA_024733675.1 Psilopsiagon aymara
TGAAAATGGGGGTTATATTTCCCTTTTTCCAGTCATCAGGAACTTCACCTGACTGCCATGATTTTTCAAATATGATGTACAGTGGCTTAGCAACTTCATTTGCAGCTCCTTCGGGACCCACGGATGGATTTCATCAGGTCCCATGGACTTGTATACATTCAGGTTCCTCAAATGGTCTTGAACCAGATCCTCTCCTACAGTGGGCCCAGGGTCTTCATTCTCACTGTGCCTGCGTCTGCCTTCCAAGACTTGGGTGTTTTGGTCAGAGCATTTGCTGGTAAAGACTGAAGCAAAGAATTCATTGAAAACCTCAGCCTTCTCCAAATCCAGGGTAGCCAGTTGTCCCGATAGCTTCTGGAGAAGCTGAACCTGACATTGCCCCTGGGTGATTTCAGGAGATATTGGGCTGCAACTGGCTTCTCAGTATTAATTACTCAATTGAAACGGATTTGGTGGCTGCCTCCATGCTTTTTATGAGCCTTCCAGCAGAAGCAATGCCTTGTGAGCAGAGCCAGGCAAACCTTGGAAAAGGAAGCTCAGATTCAAGACCAGGTGTTTCGCACTGCCCATCCATCATCCAGCTTTAGCAGATCTGAATCAGGTGTTTGGGACAATTGAACTGATGACCACCCTTTACCCCTGCCCCACAGCAGCATCCAAATGTAGGCAGGTCCAGACACATGCCTTACCTGGTAGGACAGCTGGCTCTGGGGTGCCTCCAAAATGCTCCATTCACCCTCCACCATGGGCTCCAGCATTGGCTTCCCTGCAAGGAACAACATCACACAGCTCTTTCAGTGAAGCGGTTCTGGCAGAGCAACCACTAAAGTCACCCATGGGGTAAAGGCTTCCCTATGGCATGAGATGCAGCTCTTCCCACAAGCAGGAGCACTGCAGCAAAAGATACTCAACAGCAGCCACCCTAGAGATACCCAATTAAACCCACCCAAATTAAGCCTTAGCCAGTCTTTCCCACCCAGCCACAGCCCAGGCTTTTATATTCAGCCCCCACCCAGCAGCTATTGCAAGGAAGCTGGATCATCTGTCTGACTGACAACTGGTAGAGCCATTGGGCTCCCTGGCCTGTATTACCTCTGCAGCCCTACTTGTGCCACTCCTCTAGCGTTGCTGATGGGTGAGGGCACCTTGGAGCATGTCACCAAGAGCTATTCTTCATCTCTTAGTTTCCTTAATGCACAATCATTTGAAGGATGAGGTGAGGTCTAGATTTATCCAGACCTTTGTCCTGCCCCATTTTGCAAGAGGCCTCAGTGTTAAGTTTGCTGTTGGGCCAGTCTGTGGTGGTTCCATGGGACACTGGTGACCCTCATGGTCATCATCATGGTGGTGGTGATCGTCAGCCTTGTTGCAGCTTTGTAGTGGTGTCACTGGTCCCCCTGTCACTGACTACGCTGAGGTCAAATATTGCTTCTATGAGCCGGGGGGCAAAAAGCATGGCCAGGATGGAAGGGTGGCTTCCTTCTCCTCCCTCTGGGATCAGCAGCACACAGCCCTCATGAAGTCCAGAAGAAGAAGGAGGGATCACCAAGCACTGCCATTTACATCAACCAAAAGGCTGGATTTGACACTGTAGCCCCACCTGTATTAGAGTCACACCATGCAAACAGTCCCTGTACATCCTTGTTTTGGACAGCAGCATCCAGCTGCGGTGTCCAGGCTGTGGCCATGAGTGGCACCTTCCGCACTGTCCTTGCTCCAGTCCCAGAGCTAGGAGTGGGTTTACCTCCTCATATCTCAAGGTTATGAAAGCTACAGCAAATGCAGGGGGATGAGAGGCAGCATCCTGGAAAGAACCCAAAAAATGGCAAAAAAGAAGCTCTTTAGTGATCAATCCGAAACCACTGGGATACAAACACAGACAGTGTGAATTGGCTGCTCTGCCTCAGCCTGAGCAGGACCTTCCTGGAAAGGCTGAGCTCCAAGTGCATTTAGCAACAACATCTTCTTGAGGGAAGTTATGCAATGGAGGAAGAAGGGAGTCTGATGGGCTCTCGGGGTCTCTTCCCTGCCTCAGGCTTTCCTGCGGGAGACATGCAGAGACACACACAATGCGGATCACACAGAGGAGTGGGGAGGAAAAGCTCCACAGCTCTGCATTATGTTTGGGTTCAAATCCCAACTAGTGAAAATTTAGTTGTTCAAATTAAGTGAAGCAGCTTCAAAGGAGACTGTGGGTACCCACCTGTGACTGCAAAGCCTTCCCCACATGCCCTCAATGCTGGTCTCTCCTCTGGAGCTTTCTCCATCAGCCAGATCTGTGCTGCATCTCTCCTTCCCCGGCAGGTATCTGACAGACAGCATGATGGATAGAGCTGTGGAGGGAATACCACCATAAGCATTAATACCCAGCAGAAAGCCATCACTCCCTTCAACTCACACTTAGGAGGTGGATTCAAGGACATGATTCAAGACCGAAAGCAACAAAACGCAGCTCAGCTCTCGGCTGCAGCTCCCTCCCTGCACTCACTCCTAGGCATCATTTTATGTACCTGAGTGATCCATAGGGATGCCAAACACTGTGTGACACACTTGGGAGCTGGAAAACATGAAGAGGCACTGCCACGTTCAACAGTAGGAAACAGAGCCAAATGGCAGCTGTTGTGGTGTTCACCTCCTCCGGTCTGTTCCTTTCCACATCATGGCTGCTTACCTGCATGTAAATGGCTTTATTGGTCTTTCCTAATATCCTTTTGCTTTTCCAGGGCTGAAGGATCAGCTGACAGTGCATTCACATGCAGCCTGATCTCACAGTGGCTCATAGCAATGGTGGCTTAGGATGTATGCACACCCCCTTAAGCTCCCCTTGCAAGAAGTCCCCCTACATGCAGTCACAGACCTGTTATTCCCCATTGACTGGGGTTGAGGGGGACATGAGGTCCCACACACCAGAGTCCCCCTAGCAGCCTGGACAGAGGAGGGACCCTCAGCAGAATGAAAACCAGATGGTGGTTTCTCTCCATGACATGAGAGAGGGGACCCAAAGCCAAGTGGGAGACCACAAGCCAGGCTGGGACCTGCGAGTGCACTTGCCCTTCCCTTCTGTTTCTTCTTCCTCTCTCACCATTTGCTGTGGGGTCTCTAGCTGTACCCCAAATAATGAACCACACTCCAATAGGACCACCCTCCTGCATCCCTGCACTCCATGTGTGCTTCAGCCTGTGTTGCTCTCAATCAGGAATGACACCAGGAGGGTCTGGAAAGCAGTGCATAACCATACCATGGATGGAGAATATGGGCAAAGGCACCTTCCCATATCCAGGACAATCCCCAGCTCTCCGCCAAGTCCCTACTACCCTCCCAGCCTCTTCTCCCTGCTCCCCGCAGCTCTGGGTGCCAATTGGGACAGGACACAACACTGAGACCCCTTTCCATCCCAATCACTCCCAATCCATCAGGCCCCTGCTCACACACAAAGCTCAGTTCCTCTCACGAGCAGCATCTTCTGCCCACCCGCCTTGGCAAAAGCCACACTTCAAAGCTGTGCAAACAGGGCTGCTGAGCTCCCCAACTTTCGCTGACATCCAGAGCTTTACTTAGTTCTGTTTTGCACAGCAACAAGAACCCACTGGGATATGGCAAGTTTGTTTTTCCTAAGAAGAAGCCAGACCATGGGTGCCTGAGTATAAATTCCTCAGCAGGACCAGAAACTCAAGTAAAAGGAGGAGGAGAAAGCTGGGGTTGGAGACAAGAGCTTTCTCCTTGCTTTGTTTCCTTCCCTTATGGATGTCCTTCAGGCTTGATCTGCCTACTGTTCCCTACTCTGTTCTGGTGGAGATTGCTGAACATACAAACCAGTGACATCCATCAGAGGTTTAGGTTCAGCCAGTGGAAAACTGAGGCTCTTGGGAAGATGTTTTATTCACAGGCCTGGGCCTGACACATGTGAGGCTGCTACAGAGTGGATGGGCCTTGCTGGGGGCTCTTGCTTGGAACATGCTGGGAGGATGCGTTCTCTTCTACATGGCTGGAAGGAGCACCTTGGCTGGCTGGACAAGGAGCCCTGCGGCGAGTCATGCTGCAGAGCAGGATGAGTGGCCAGAGAGCTGTCACTGAAGCATCATATAGCAACACTGAACTGCTTGATCCCCACTGACACTGCCCCAGGGAGGCACAGGCACCATAGAGGGGATCACCTACCTCCATTTCTTGGAAAGGATGACTTGGATCATGCCAGTTGCCTGCTGTTGAAGGCAACCAGGTCAGACGATCATCTACTACGTTAATGCATAAGCCTCTGTCTCAAAACGGCGTAGGCTGATTTTCTCCCTCATTCCTGAACCTCCTTTACATCTCCAAAATTTGAGCTGAGATGTATCACTGCCTAGTTTCTACCGAGTTTTCCACTGCAAAGACAGTCCTTTAACCTGAAGAGCAATTCTCCTTTCCTGACATGTTCTTAACCTCCTTTTTAACAGCCCAAGGAACCCATTCTCAGCGTCTCCTCTCATCAAACGGATACTCCACTCCCTACAGCAGCAGCAGAGTCCTTTCCTGTCCTCTCCCTGTTTGGATTTGCCTTCAGAAAAAGACCAGGAGAGTAAGTATTGCAGATGAATCCCAACAGTGATTCAATCAAAGGCATCCATTCTCCCTTCTCTACACTGATGGTGCTTCCCTGTGCTGTCACTCATGCACTGAGCTGAGGTCAGGAACCAAGTTACTCCGTTGTCCTCAGGACTGATCTCCTGTAAGCCGGCCGCCATGGCAGGCATCACACCAAGCTGTCAGCTCCTCTTTAGCAAGCTCCTCATTCACTTCCCACTCTCCCATTAATCCCCGTCCTCATGAATAATTTCCCACCAGGCACTGTATCAGATACTTTACTGGAGCAGGGAGAGATCTACAGCATCCCCTCTGTCCAGTGTCTAACATGAGATGAGCCTGACATCTCCTTTACTGCACTTCATGTCATTTTCTATTTAGCTCTGTGTTTCTAATGACTCCCTCCAACCTTGTTCTAAAGACTTGCATACTCCAGGGGCTGGACTAATGTGTCTGAGATTGCTCAGATTATTTGTGCTTCTATTTCCCAAACAGGGTGTGAAGAGCTTGGGTCAGTAAGTATAAAACCTAGAACCATGTATTGTCTGCTGTGCCCAAGCCATGGCTCATGGGGAAGGTGGAGGGCCCCTGCACAGGCAGGGAGGGAGAGGAAAGATCTGTATTTGGGTCACACGAATCCATCCTTCACATCATGGCTGTGACAGTGGCCAAGAGCAGATGCCTGGAGACTGATGACAAGGACAGGGAAGCATCCAGTCCTGCTTCTGTGTTCAGAGGGAAGGAAATCCTGACTCAGAAGTCATCTCTTCATTCTGGGGCATACCCACCCATGATAACCTTCTTCTCAGTTAAAGTACCTGATCACCCACTTACATTACACAGTGCAGGGATGACATCTGTGCTGGGAGATGGATCTGGGGGAAGCCACTACATGCCTGGGTGTGGTATCTTACCTAAGGAAGGGGTGGTTTTGCCCAGAGTCCAGTCTGCAGCATGACTTGAACTGGCAGGAGCCCTCTGAGCTAATCTTGAGTCAAGGAGAACAAACTCATGGACAAGGCTGGGCTGTGAAATGCTCCATGCAGGTTTCCTGGAAAAGAGAGGAGGGCTGTGGGGCAGATCCTGAAAAGGAGCTTTTGCACAGTGCTGGTGATGTTTATGCGCAGGACCTGCTTTCGATACCACCCACAGAGCTCAGCACGGCTGGGGTAGGTGCTGGGCTCAATCTGCAGTAAGGAATTATTGTTGGTTGAGGATGTTCCAAGACAAACACCTGAAGACAGAAATGCCGCTCAACCCCACAAGTCCAAGTCCTTCAGGAAAATGGCTGGTTAGGGTCAGAGGAGTTCTCGCAGTCCTTTCATGCCCCTCCTCTTTGCTTCCTCTCTCTTTAATGCTGGTGAAAACATCCTCCTTGCTTGCAGCACTGTGTGATGAGGAACCTCTCTGACCACCAGTATTGATGTGTCTTGGGAAAGAAAAGGGGGAAAAGAGGTTGCGAGCATTTGGGATATCTCATCCCTGCCAGGGTGCCTGCAGGAGCAGGGGGGGTGGCCCAGGGAGGGTGTAGCACAGCTCTGCCCTGTTGTGATGCTCAGTGTCCCCTTGATGCTCCCCCAGCTCCACTGTGTCCCCCACACACACTTCCAGCCCCGGGGAGGTGCAAGGCTGCAGTTCACACTCAAGTGACTCATCCCAGATTGAGGGTGGCAGAGCTGTCACCCCCATGCTGTCACCCTGTTGTCCCTGCAGCCACCCAGCCACGATGGCAAGACCAATAACCCCTGCCCTGGGTGCTGGGAGAGCGCAGAGGACCTGAAGCCTTGGAGTGATGGAGATGGGATTTGACACCCTCCAGTGAGGCCGGAGGGAAGGAGACCAGGGATGGGATGGAACTAGTACATAAGGGAGCTCCAAGGGACCCTATGGGACAAGAGACCTCACAGCATGAGCTGCCAGCACCTGAAGATGACAGTGACATAAGGAGACACGTTTTCAAGCACTAGACGTACACTGAGTTTTGTTGGGGATTCCTGCTTGACCCAAGAGCCCAAACCACCGCCAAACAAACTTGTCTGCATCCTGTCCTGCTTTGGGATGGCAGGAGGCCATAGGGAATTTAGGAGAAGACAGCAGCATTCTCCTGGTCTCCTGAGACCATCAGCTGCACTGAGGCATTTGTTTCTCTTTACTTTTCCCTCTGTCTGCTAAGCCTGTCTGGAAAACAAGAAAAATACTACTCTCTTCATCAAAATCTTCCCACAATGAACATTTTCTGTCTAGTCTCATTTTTGCTAATATATTCCGTTATTTTCTCTTGCTCTCCATAGGAGACTTTCCTCCAGCTTCTCTGCTTGGTTTTATTTCATTTTAACTGGGAATCCCTTTTAATTAAAGGCAGAGGGAAAGGCTCTTCAGTCCCATTCATCTCCAAGCAAATTGGTCCTTCTGTCTTTCAAAGAGACTCAAGATACAGTTTAGGCTTGGATTTGTTTCACATAGTGATCAGCAAACTCCAAGCAGCAGGATCAGCTCCACGCCACAGTTTCTCCTTTCCCTTTGGCTCCTATTCCCCAGACTTTCAAATCCCCAATTCATTCCAAACCCAGTTCCCATCACTTGAAGGAATCAGCTGTTGTGCAAAACTGAACACAAGCAAATAACATTGTTGACAGCTTTCCAGCCCTGCACATAAAGCATCTCTTGGTCTCCCCAAATCTGTGCTGCTCACATGGGGTTTCTAGAAACAACATGAACTGATTGTCAAGTGGGCAGTAACATGCAACTGGAGCCACAGAGACACAGCAGCATGCCCTCTGCTCAAAAGAGCCCATTTCCTTCCTGCATGGCTAATTCCCACTGCCCGGTGTGGGAGTGTGGTGCTGGGATGGGACGTGGTGCTACACGGTGCAGTGGAGCCAGCAGTTGTGGTGTCAGGGCTGATGCCATCGCAGTGCAGGCACCGACGGGGCTGTACCCTGGCACTGCCATACAGACACCCCAAATCCAGCAGCCCCCAAAGTGGGGAGCAGGGGCCGAGTGGGCACCCTGTGTTTGCCTTGCAGAACAAGCCAGACTAATGAGTAGTAGCAGCTTTAGTGTTCTCCAGGGAGATTAAGTGCCAGTAATTAGTCTTCAGTGCTCAGATAACCAATTATACATGTGAGAGACACAGGCAACACGCTGGATTTGGGATAGGGGCATCAGCAAACGGCTGTAGGGGAAGCTGCTGTGCCTGACACCCAGCCAGGATGGGGATGGTTCTGCTGCATCCCCTGCTCCTACCCAGGGCTGCATCCCTCAAAAGCATTGCAAGGGCAAAGGATGCTGCATGAGGAGAGGCAACCCTGAGCTGGGGACTGAACTGAGGCTCAGGTTCAAATAACCTGTCTGGGAGCTGGAGCACAATGTCCCCCCCAAGCTGGTGCTTCCCCAGATAGATCCTCTCCCCAGGCTGAGCACTGTGGGGTCTGTGTCAGAGATGGAGGCACCACCTCTCATGAAAAGGCCTTTTCCATTTCTGATTTCTCTAATACAACTGAGTAATAGTATTGACATGCCAAAATGGTCTTTTATTATGATCCATTTATGCCATTAATGTAATATCCTCCTCTTGGATTGCTTAGTTATGTATTAATACTGAAAGAAAGCCGACGTTTCTTTTAGCTCTTCATTGCCTAAAATGAGTCCCAAACCATCCGTGTGACAGGATTTTGATGGATTGGCATTATTTTTAGCTGTGATCATGCCTTGATGCTCTGAAATTAGGAACATGTTTTTAAAATATTGTACCACATGCATTTATCTTATTTTTCTTAATCTCTGTCTCACCAGTTATCAGTCTGGTTTTATTGTAGAACCATTAGTGCTAGTTAGAAGTCTGATGAATGTACATGACATCATTTATTTGCTGTTCTTTGCATAACAAGGAATGGAAAGATAAAACATGAATCTGCGAGAATGATAAGTGGATGTTTTACTGTTTTAATAGCGAACTTTTATAATGAATGGCTTTGCTGGGGCATTATTATGTCCAGCCAGTGATAGAGGTCAAAGGAAATATACTGAGAATTCAGGAGAGAGTTACAGGAATGAACCTGGGGAAGATGCTGTGCAGCGACAGACCAAAGGGATTTGACCTGTTTGATTCATCAAAGAACATCAAAAGCTGAAAGTGAAAGTGACAAATGCCCTCACCAGGAGGAAATATGAAAGAGTTTATTAAATCTCACAGACCAAACAATGCTACCACCTGGAAATTCAGTCTGGACACTGCAGGTCAGAAGCTGCCAGCATAGGGTTTTAATAGAGATCAGACCAAGGACTGGTGCTGGAAGACCCAGAGCCCTGCACCCATTGGCAGGATTTCCTCCATTGTGCAGGGCTAAGGGGGTGGCTGGGGTTGGTAATGGCAGCTTCCTCCTCACCAGCCCAGCAGCACTAAGTCCATCCCTGTCGCTGTGCTCAGCTAGGAGCACACACTGAGTTATTTGCTGCTTTATATAATGTGATTCTATGAAGAGGTGCATTAGCCCAACACAAATTACTGAGCTTCGGAAAAAAACTCCTGTTCGTGTTGAATGAATAAACCCCTTCGTGTAATGGCTTCAGCTGCCCTGAAAAGTGGATGAAATGATGGCTGTTCTGCTCCCTACTGCAAGGGAGTTTATTGCTGTGAACGTGAGCTTCACATGCTTGCTCTTGTGAGTGAGCATGTTCACATGCTTCCTCAGCAGAAGGGATGGAGAAGCCTCGATCCCTGTGTGGAGTGAGGAGGAGCCGGTCATGGAGAGAAACCACCTTCATACACAAAAACCCAATCCCAAATCCCAAATCCTGGCGATCTCCTGTCCAGGCATGGGATCCCCAGTTAATGCCTCCTTCTGCCCCCAGCTCCTGCCTTTGCCAATACAGAAGAAAGGCATAAAATGGACAAAAATGGTGCTGACCATGGGGAGAGGTCTGGTCCAAAACAAGGGGACACGAGCCCACCCATGCTCACTGCTGGGGTAACAGCAGCCGCTCCATTTGTCTGATGATAGGAGTCCTTCTCCTCTAGATATGTGATGGATGGTCCCAATTATATTCTTCCAGCACTGATTTAATGCAATGTTTTATTAATAGCAACAATCAGAGGAAAACAAACAGCTTATTCTGCACAAGCCATTCCCTTTCTGCTTTTATGTTCCCATGTTCAGATACACTCCAAGTCCCTGATGCCACAGCATCAGGGGTTCAGGAGGAAAAGGAGGGTGGGGAGAAACAAGCAGAGGATTCACTGAGCAAGGCAATAGCTCATTAGTACATCCTCAGCAGAATTAATACGGTTGTGACAATACTTTCTTCACTCATTCCTGATGGATCGCTTAGAGGAAACTGCAAGTTGCTGTTTTGTTTCTTTGGGTGTTAAAAGAGCGTGTGCAAGGATGGGGAAAAATAATCCACAGTTCTGCATTAGTGGTTTTAATACTCTTGTTACAGAAGGAGCGATGGGAGGAACATCATAAATCCATTAGAGGCGTCCCCAGCACAGCACTGGTAGGACTCAATCCTGGATGCACTCTTTGCTCAGGGCCAAGTTCTTTCCCCAACCTCCCAAGCCATGTTGCCAGGGAAGATGCTACTAGCTGGAACTGCAGCTCCCACTTCGGCAAGGGAGGTGGAGAAGAGGTAAACCCTGAGAGCAGGGGGTGCTGGTGGGATCAGCAGCTCCAAGATGTGTGGGATGGACCCTGCAGTGCTAATGGGGAAGCCTGAGCCAGCAGCATGCTTCAAAGAAGCACAACACACACCAAAGCATCCTCATGTCAAACCTTGCCACGTGCCAAGACTAAAGCCGATCTCCTCCTTCTTTCACTCCTTGAACACTCCCTTCATCAGCAGCTCTCCATCATCTCTCTCCCTGTTTGCTTTTGTATTTGGGAACCTGCTTGTGTATTTACTCATTCGATTGCTTTAACAGTAATACAAAGTCCCCATGAACGGTGGTGATGAACCCAGCAGGCACGTGCTCTCTTTACTTTGTTATTCCAATTTTTGCTCCTGGCTCCAACATGGAATTTCAAGCCCTTTTCAATCAAAAGCACTCTATATTGTAGTTAAATGATTTCTTTCCCCCCAAGAGAATCATTAATCAGGCACACAATCTAATATCTCTAGCTCCTTCTCAATCTCTTTTGGTCAGTATTTCAAAGAAGGCAAAGGAGGGGGGGAAAGGATAAAGGGAAAGATTAAATGGAGCAGGTGTCACATTTATCTTATTTCCAGTGCAAACACAACCCATAAGTGCCAGGCTCAAACCAGAACCTCAACAAAACCTGCAAAATGTTCTCTAAATAAATGATTCTTGGCTCTCTCATGTTTGTTTTCAATTTGCAGTCATCCTCCCAGTCCTCCTGCCAAGTAAGAGCTGCTTTGGGAATGAGCTCATTGGAGCCAATTCCATGGGGTGGAGGAATCAATTGCCTTGCCATGTCCTGCCTCCATCCCCTTCCCAAGTCACTGCCCTGCACAGCCCTCATCCCAAAGCAGCCCAGCATCCCTTTCCAAAACGCAACTCTGAGATGCACAAAGCTGAACTTTGCCATTAAAACCTCTGCTCAGTGCTGGCTTTGCAGCAGCAGAGAGAGGGATCTCCAGATGCAAATCCTAAAATAAATCCTATTTTATCACTATTATGTTTTTCAACACAACTGAATTAATGATTTGGAGCCTCCTTGCTTACCACACTCGCTTTGTAAGGTGGCTGTGGCTGGACTCTGCCCTTTTCAGTGGCTCTTTTCACCCATTTCAAGCGCTGTCCCCTGCATCACAACACCAGCCCATGACCTCCGTGTCGCATCCTGCTGAAGGGCAGGCTTCAATACACAGGTGTTGTGCTGGGACTCACAGGGGTCTGGTGGTATAGATCATTTCCATGGCTCCTTGAGAATGTGGGGAATATCCTGTGGGGAATCCCATGTATGTGGGAGTGAGGCTGGTAAATCCCCTTTAACCTGCTGCTGTAGGAAAATGCAGCTCATCCAGCATTTGGGGCATGGCTGGAGCAGAATGACAACCCAGGGGGTTCTGAGCACCAGCACCAGTGAAATATGCTTAGTGCTCATCAGAAACCCCATCTGCACCTCAGGAAAGAGAAAATAAAGCTGGTTTTCAATGGAAAATTGGAGATTTTAACGAAGTGGTTTCCACTGATAACTGCAATGTTCTGAGAGCATCATAGAAACATAGAACAGTTAGGGTTGGAAAGAACATTAAGATCATTCAGTTCCAACCCCCCTGCCATGGGCAGGGACACCTCCCACTAAACCATGTCACCCAAGGCTATGTC
>JANRGW010039847.1:9476-26546 GCA_024733675.1 Psilopsiagon aymara
TGGTCATACAAGGAATAAATCATTTAATTCCATATTTGTCTTTTGATTGACACGGATCATATTTACATAACTCACAGCAAGGGCTAATGAAATCCCAATTTCCATTTCTCTTATGATTATAAAAAAAAGAGCTCCCATCTTTTCCCATGTGGCTTGCTGCCCTGCCATCTAGTTCACTGCATAGGGAAATGGCCATGCTGCACTGGAGCCCTACTGTATGCAGTGCCTGTGTAATGGAAATTCAAAGGCAGCCAGAGCTAAGCTATACCAGAAATGTGAAAACCCTGTGGGATCACCACACTTATCCTCTGGATCAGAAAAGAAAAGCCAAAAACATACAAAACCCAGAAAAATCCATGTCTGAAAGGAAGATCATTGTGAAGTCTTTCTCTTTCAAAAGCTGATAAAATAACATAAGTTTTGCCATAGTGAAACTAGAGATAAAGTTTTGACAAAAAACTCAGCTCCAGGCTGGGACTGACTTCATTGGCCAGCTCTAGGTTTTTATGAGGGCTTGTTTCTGAAGCAGACCCATTGCATATACCACTTTGGTTGAATTTCCTACTCCTTTGCACTGGCTGATCTGATGACCTTTGACAGAATGATCACACCTCCCAGCTCTTTTGATGTGCTCAATATTTTGTGGACTGAAGACACTGCCTTTGGATGTGGTGGAGCTAGAAATCCCCTACACCTGTTACACATCCTTGCGTGAACACAGGCAAAGTAATCCATTCTTGTTATGTGAAGGGATGGCTTGCAACTTACACAAAATTAACAATATGAGTATGTTCTGTGAAGGAGAGCGTTTCTAGGGGAGGAGAAAAGTGCGGCAGTGACAATCGACAAGAGGGGACTTAAGTCATTTACAAAATATATCACTTGCAGATAGCTTTTTCTGCTTATCAATAGCAAGAATGCGAAAGGCTTACTATAGGAAAACTGAAGGACAGAAATTAAAAACGACTTATGGAATACAACTGTCATTTGCCAGTGTGGCTGGTGGAGGTCTTGAAGCCATTCATTTTTTTTTATCTGTGATTGCTTGGGATTTTCACAGCAGCTCTTAAAAAACACTCCAAAAGGAGTTTCTAAAAAAACATAGCCTATACATAGGTTACACCAAGGTCCTAAAGCATGAATGGCTGATGAAACTGTATTTGCAGGTGCTAGAGAAGATCAAGGCACATATTCTGCAAAACTGTTAGCAGCATGGGTGGCACAGAGAAACCTTGAAGTTAGAACCCATCAAAGGTGTGCTTGGGAGCAGAGAAATTCTTTTGATTTGCCCAGTGGTGACAGAATCTTTGGTCCTGGTACAGGTTACAGCAGTAAATGCTGGTGATGTCATTAAAGTTATACTGACATCTAATTTGATCTAGCTTTTTTCTTCACCACTAGATTAACATTAACTGTCAGCATTTTCATATATATTGGCCACATCCCTTATAATAGAAGAAACTGCCTCCAAGGCAGAATTGTTTTAAAAACAGGTAAATTAGAAAAAAGAGGTTATAATATCCACAAGGGTTGCACTTGGAAACACTTTAGGCTTTGTGTAGTACATATAACTTTACTTCAGTCACCAGTAAAATGAGAAATAGAAAAAAAAAGGAAATTGCCTATTTGTGCTTGGTGAGAATCTGTCAGAAACATATTGACTGTGTTATTTATCCTCCGTTATTTATTTCAGGCTATTGGAACACCCCTGGCTTCAATCAATTTCTCCGAGATCTGCACTCACACTGGAAAGAGATCAAAATCTTCCAGATCTGTCATCTGTTATGATGAATAGCAGATATGTAGTGTAGCAGTGGCATCGCCTAATTTTAAGAATTCTGTATGCCTTGCTGAATGTAGCACATCATCTCTCAGATTACTCAGTCGATTTCATGGCACCTCTTGGAAACCTTCTGTAGAAGAGCCAATGAGGTAAAGAAGAGAGGTTTGGTACACGTGCAGGTTGCTGGGCATCCAGGCTCTCAATAAGTGTACTGACAGCTGCTACAATAAAGCATGCAACTAAACTGAGGGTAGCTCTGGCCTTACCACTGTCCATACCAGTGGACTGAGAATTTTTTATCTCAGTGGTGCAAGTTAAGACCAGCTTTTCCTGCAGGCACAGGGAGAAATCTGTAGCACCACTTTCAGATGATGAGGGAGACCCTGAAAGCTGCCTAACAGCTCTGAACAACAGAAACACAAGATTTTCTTTATCTATGGGCTTCAGGGGTGTTTCAGTGTTGCATGACATTTTTGGCATTTTTTCCCTTGAAAGCATACCTGAAGCCTACCAGCCACAGTGCCATTCTGAATTTGCTAAGCTAGACAAATCATTCCTCAAGTACCATGAACCCTGCCCTGATAGAATGTATCTTCTGCAGTTTTGTCTCCTCTATGTATTAGGCTCTTTCTTTTTGACCCTCTCTTCACACATATAATTAAATAGCTCATTTCCTTCACAACACACCCCAGGAAAAATGGCTCGTTCAGGTTTATTATCATTATTATTACTATTATTATTGCTAAAAGAGCAGCTCAGCTGTCTACTTGTCAGCTGGGTCTTCTTGGGGTTCTTTAGGAATAGGAATGTTTTGGAATGTGAGGTCAGCAAAAGACCAGTACACAGTAAAGGACCTTCACATAGACTGCTTAAACATGTTTGCCATGATGGAAAAGAAGGGATGGTATCCCATGTAAAAAAGGATATGTCCAAGAATCATCTGACAGAGGACCAAGGGAATGTCTCTTGTTTTAAAAATAGCTGTCGTGCTATTTGTGTGGGAAGAGCAGGCTGCCCTTCACCTGCCCCTTTCAATGTCCTCTGAACAGGGGAGCTAAGCGAATCACAAAGTCCTGTACTCTTTTCCTTCCAGGTACCCTGTGCTACCTCCTTGGTGTGGCCAGGTTCAGACTGTCTAATAACTTACTGTCTCAGAGGTTTCTCTCCATCTACTTCGAGTTTGCAAATAGGCATTGTAGGTTTTTTTCACAAATGTTATTCCTACCAGCTAAATCCAGGATCTCAAGGATTGGTGCTAGGATCTTGAGGGGGGGCTTTCCACCACCATATTCTGCCACAGGTAACCATACTCCATGCAGCCAGGATGGCCCCAGCTGGTGTCCCTGTCCCTGGACATAGCCAGCTACTTTCTGAGGGAGGCAAGAGAAAGAGGTGCCTCCTGTGCAGCCTGCCAAAGCAGTGCTCTACTGGGCGTGAAAGGGATGCTGGTGCTCAGTCAGCCATGCCAAACATTAATTCACTCACAAGGTTTAGCTGTTATTTGAGAGGTGCTTTTTTGTTAGGATACTACTTCAGAATAACACTCTGAAAAAAAAGTACATGAAGCACATGCCTCGTTTGGAACAGAAGTATGTGGCCACTTGTGAATACACTTATTTAGCAGTGGCCAGGTACAAAAATGACAAGAGGCGAGGAAAAAAATCTCTTTCCATTTCTTTCTATCTTCTGTGATCTGCTATCTGATGTTGGCCACACATTGCAGGGTTGGGAAAAGACCAAAGAGATGCCAAAAGAAAAATATATTAAAATGCAATGTATTTTTATAGACTGTAACTAAACCCAGTATCCCTTCCTAGCCTTAACTCCAGACAGATGTATGAACAGATACAAAGGGCAAACTATTTTGTTCTTACCTCCTCCTTTTATTTTCCATTCATAAGAAATACTGTATTTAAATTTGATCACTAGAGCCTGAGATGGCTTTTCAGGGAATTTCAGGCAGTCTCAGAGCGAGTGCATATAGTGCCATTATCCTCACCAGCCACCCCAGTTAAAAGGGAGAGGGTCCCGACAAGCATCCTGTGGCAGTTTTGCCCAGGCTGAAGACCATGGATATGGCAAGGGGGACACAGAACAGGACTTTGGTGTGACCCTGACCATCTGAGCCACAGACAGCACAATGAATTTGTAAAAAGGAGCATCTAGGAGCACTAGAGGGTTGGGGCTCCTGGGGTCTTATTTATGTGCAAAAAGCTGGTGACATTGCTGATGCACAGGCCTACTCAGCGCTGCCCCTGTCCCAGCTGTGCTACTTTACCAAAAATCATAGTTATGGTAGCATGTATACGACAAGAAAATTTTTAATTTGTCGTGAGAAAGGGGTTTTTCTTCCTGGGAGTTATTCAGTGCCCCTGGAGACACACCCTGCTATGGGTCTTTGCACTTATATGTGTGGAGCAGAATATTCCTGTCCACCAGGAGCTATTCTTGTCCCCTCTGCCACTGGTATTCAGTCCCTGCATGTCCCCAGGGATGATGCTGGTCCCCTGCTGGCACCTTCACATATAGTGTTGGGCTGACAACCCCCACAGACCTTGCAGGTCAGGGGCCCCCTATGGCCCCAGGTATCCTGAGGTTGTAGCTGCTCCAAAGTCTAAGAAGAGTCTTTGAGCTGATCTCTTTGGGCAAGTCCTAATCCAAGGGAGTGGAATGCTGGTGGAGCTGACAGTAGAGGCACAAAGGCTAATTCTAATGCAGTATTTTCAGTGTAGATGATGTGTTTGTATTATTGCAATTTTTACCATTGCAGATTAAAGAGGGGTAATTTCATATTAAAAATCAGTACTTTGCAGACAAGTTCTGGTCACTGCTTTTAGTCATTCAGTAGTCACACTTGGCTCATTGAAACTAAAAATTGCATGAGAAAAAGACAATTTTAATACACTTTTTCTTTAAAAATAGTAATCAGATTTTGAAATTGTTGAGTTTTTTTGCTCAGGTGTTTTGAAATTAGATATTTTTTTTCCTTGAAAAATGCTGTTATAGGTACCGTGAAGTAGAATTAAAAAATATAAAGGCTAATACAAAGTAAAATATCCAGAATTCTTTTCCTTTTTTACACTAAGGTAAGTTTACTTTACTATATTTTCAGTTGACAGGTATTTCTTCTTGGCTTAACTTCTAACAGTGATTTTGGATGGGAATACTTGTGAATGCAAAAAAATTGTTCTTGTCAGAAAAGGCCTTTTTTATCCTCCTTTCATCATGTTAATTTTTCTTCTCCTGACTGATTTTAGTAGGTTCAACCTTTTTGTTTGTAACAAGGATTACCTCACTGTATGTGTTGCAACTGCTGTTGTAACTAATATATCTTACTAAGAAAAGGGAGCTTCCATTTTGGTATCAAAAGGTGTTTTCCAGAACATTTATAACATTGTTGCACTTTGGCAATACACCAAGCATAATTTTCCTTTCAGTGTGAGGAGTGGAAAACTGCCCCAGCATTCCTCCTCCTGCATCCTGCTAGTGGTATCTGCAGATAGGTGAGGTTATTTACTAGGTTGTTGGGTATAAAAGTCTGTGTTCATTTGCTTTGTATGGGTGGGTTCAGATGAACTTGTGCTTATTGGTTTCCTCGGCGGTAAGACATGAGGAAATCCTAACAGCATAGGAGTTAAGGAAGAAATTACTGCAGAGTGAAACTCTTCTACCAGGTATTCATTTGGTGTCACATCAGTCATGCAATGCGCAATTAAACCATCACATAAGACACAACTTCCGCCCCTGCCAACCAAACCCCAACTTTACTAACTGCCAGTGCTTCAAATCTGCTACACATTTATATGATATGTTCTGCCTCATAGGTTTGATTTTGCCACCTATATTCATGGGCTTTGCCTGGTATGCTGCAAGTGTGTTCTGTCCTTGCTACATTCATCGCTGTTCTGTTTTCACTGTGATTTCTCGAGGACGAATAAAGGACATGTTCATCACATCATGGGTCTTGTGCTTCCCTCTGCTGTGCGACCAACAGAAAAGCACGGGCATGCAGAAGCCACTTCCCAAGATCCTGATCTTCCAAAATGTAATTGCGGGCCTATTTGGAATGTACTGCCCTAGCAGCAATACTGTTTATAAGACTAATCCTAGAAAAAAATCTATTTTAGATGGATGAGACATTTTGTACTGAAAATAAGCTTTAATTCTGACTTTGTACTAATAAAGACTAGTCACAGCTTGATATTCTTTGGAATATTCTGCTGTTGCCAGAACTCTTCTGCTTCTCCCACTCCCCACTTACCTGAAATATAATGCTTATGAAATGCACAGTTTTGCATTTTGTCCTGGAAAAGTCTTTGCTTGTTGTTTTCCCAGCAAGTTTTGGTGTTTACCTGGAAATGAGAGCTCTAGGGTGCTGTGCTTTGGTTGCCATTCTCATTTTTTCCACTAAGCAGCTAATCATGACCAAGGCAGCGATGGTTTAGCAAAGGCACCTGCTGTGACCTAGAGTGGTCTTTGGAAGAAATCAAGAGTGATGACATGCTGCCTGAAACTAAGGGGTGGTTTATGCCACTGTCTGGTGATGGCAGCGATTTCTGAGTTTCTGCCACCGTTGTGACTGCTGCTCTACACAGAAGTTGAAGGCTGTGGTCCATACGGAAAAAACTGAAGAAGCATCCAAATGGGACCCAACCTGGGACTAGTGGGGCATGGGGGCCAGGAAATAAACCAGGAGAAGCAGGAGAAAGCAGCACCCAGAGCCTGTGCCAGAGAAATAGAACTCTGCCCATCCCTGCAAAAGGCCACCCCACTGGTGGCACTAGCAAGGCAGCAGCAATACTTTATATTGGAGAAAGAGGAAATAAATTCCCAGTTCCCTGGCACAGTATGTGGGTGCTGCTTTCTTACTATTCTCCTGTTGTCTTTACCTGACTACCATACTCCACCATCAGACTCTGAAAATGTAATTTACTCAGAATATTCTTCATCTGCAGGAAAAAGGGATGCTGTTGCAGCAAGAAAACATTCAGAATAAACCAACTAAATATTCCACTTTCTGTGGCAAAACCTTAGTCCAGGTCTTCCAGTGCTGTTGTAGTGTTACTCAGTGTGGGACGTTCATGAGGGAGAACTAGTGCTTCCACAAAGCCTTGCATTGCTTAAGACAAATGTTGTCTCATGTCACCCCAAAGTTAAGTATTTCAGTACTTCTCAAACAGATTCAATCAGGCAATGCAGGGAGCAGCATGGTCACTCTGGCCAGGCACAGGCACTACCACCAGCAGCCTCTATTTGGCACTTTCCCCTTTGTGAGAAGGTATCCTTCTGACAGTGGTGGCTGCCATGATGACTAAGGTCCCTGCTGCTGGTATCTCCATGGTGCAGCGTGAAAGCTCACAGCTTCTTGGTATGGCTGGCAGTCCCTGGGCCTTCCACTGGCGCTCCAAGAGCCTCCTCTTCTCCTGCTTCCTAAAGGACATAGGAGAACAGGCTTCAGCTTCCTGGCCAGGGAAAAAAGCTCACAACACCCCCAGAGCCTGACTCAGACAGTAGTTCTTGGAGGAGCAGCTGAGGCCAGTCCATTGCTCAGTGTGGTGGCCTGTGGGCCCTTGTGCCCCAACCCATCTCCAGTGAGAAGATGCAGATCAGCCAGGGCTGAAGGCAGGCAGGGAACACACCCGGGACAGTGCAGGCATCACAGCTGGGAGCTGGGTGCCTATGGACTTCTGCATGGAGAAGGCAAGCAAAGACTGCCCGCTTTGGGACAGAAAAGCCCTGACAGCTAAGCCAGCCTTTCATCTTCAGCCTGGACATCTCCAGTGGTGGGAGCCACAAAAGGTATTCGCTGGCCTCTGCAGAGTCAGCACACACTTACCCTCCCCATGCTCTTCCCAAGAGGTGCAGCTCTGCCTGCCCCTTGGATGCTGTCTGCCTTGCAGTGCTTTTGCACCTCTCCTCCTTCAGCTCCTCCTTCTCCTGTAGCCTCTCCTTCAGCTTCTCAGCATAAGCCTTTCTCAGGAGGTGGGGAGGGCAATAGGGATCCTCAAACACATAGCGGCAGGGGCTCTGCAAATGCAGAAGAGGCTCTGTTATGCCCTGCCACCAATAGCTGGCACAGAAGGGCTTCAAGGCAAGGCGTGTGAGTCCCCAGGTGTTTCTCAGTCTGCAAGGCAGGGGTGCCGATCCCTTACAGAGAGGTACGGGAGGGAAACAGATCACCTGTCCCACCACCACCTGCAACCATCCTCCTGGGGCCTCCTGCAGGGTGCTGTGCAGGGCAGCAGGCAGGCAGAAGAGCCCTGCCTGGGCAACTTGCCACAGCACTTCTGCCATGCTGCTGTGCCAGGACAGCCTGCTTCCTCCCCTCCCAGGGAGTGGGGAGGGGAAATGCTGTTTTTCCTGGGGCTGTGAAGTGCATGCCATACCTTGGCTGGCTCCATGCTCTGTCCTGTTCTCCTGGCATAGTATTTGTGCCACACTTCAGCTTCCACCTCTTGACGCTTGAATGCCATCAGCAGCTGAAGCTGCTTATCAGCCCTCTTAGTGCGTAGGGAGCTTGTTTCCTGCAGGCCATGCACACATGACACATGCCTCGTTAAGCCTCCTCGAGCTTGAACAGGGCAGGAGGGCTGAGGTGGTGGGCAGCTTTTGCTGCCTCTTCTGCCCCAGCCCACAATCAAAAATGTGGCACAAGGCTGGCAAATTTCTGGGGCATACCGTTCCTGAGGGCTTCAGGGCATACTTAGGGAGCTGCACTGATGGCTGAGCTGCAGGTCTAGGCTGCTCTAATTCATCCTGAGACGACTTCTTGATTACTGGCAGGAATCTGAAGGGACATGGCAGGCTTAGCTTGTGGAAGACAGTCTGAGCCAGTTGCTCTGGGATGGACTTGCAGCCTGCCCCCTGGCTCTGGCACCACCAAGCAGCTTGGCAGGAGGACCATGTGTCTAGCAGGACAACATCTCTGAAGCCTTTTGACATCAGTATAGGCATCCCAGCCAAGGGAAACCTCTCTCTCGCACCACAAAGGCATGGTGTGCCCCTGCACCCCCAGTCACACACTGCTCCAGAAGGCTCACCTGGCTCGGCTAGCTTCTATGGCCTTAATCCGTTCAACTTCCCAATCCTGCAACCTGGCCAGAGAAACTCTCCGCTGAGCCAGGAACACTGGATCCAGCACACTCACTGCAAGTGGGAGGCAAGAGAAGAGCAAACAGCATCTTTAGGACTCTGTGGGCCAGCTAAGCAGCAGAGCCACTCAGTTGTGCTGCTCAAGGCTCACTGACAGTGCTTGCTACTCCTGGGAGCCATGGTTCCAAGGTCGTTGCCCCTTGCCCACCCTGGATCTGGTCCAGCTCTGAACTCCTACTGAGCCAGATGCCATGCCGGGCATGTTTTATTTCCTGCTCCCTGTCGTGCCCCTGCTGGTAGTAGGAACTCACCACTGGGAGGAACAGAAAAGTGCTGGGGAAGCCCAGGGGCCTGTTGGGCAGTGGCAAGTACCCCAGTCTTCCTCTTCAGATCCACACACATGGCTTGCGAGAGCAATGCAGGCCTGGCCCAGCCTTGCTGACAGCTCCATGCAGAGCTGTTGGAAGGCTCCTTTAGCAGCACGTGGCTCCATCTCGGAGCTTCCAGAAGGTGCTGCCCGCATGGACCAGGATGGGTGTGCAGGCTTGTAGAGCTGCTTCTTCTCTCCCACACCTTACACAGTGACCTTGACTCTCCTGCCTTCATGAGGATGAGACAAGCGCTTACAGCACCTGCCAGCACTCAGCTGGGACATTACCTCTACGGGCACCCCTTCCCCAAGGTGCTGATTCTCTCCTGGGCTTCAGAGACATGACATGGTCCAATGCTTGGTGGGGAATCACAATGACAAGCCTGGAAACAAAAAGGAACCAGCTGGAAAAAAGGGCCTCATGCTCCCTAGGGGCTGATGCCCGTAAGCTGCTGGCAGGCATCACTGAGAGCCACTTCAAATCCTTAGAGGACACAGCTCTTTATGGGATCTGAGGGGCCCCACAGTCTCCATCAGCCTTTGACATTTCTCCCCTTGCCTTCCTGCCAAAAAGCTGATGATGCCAGCACACACCCTGCTTGTAGCCCCACAGACCTGCCTGCCTTTCATACCCTCTCAGGTCACATTGACAGCAGGCTGCCTGCTTTTTCTGCATTCTCCGAGCCAGGGAGGAATGAGCAGTGAATGGATTGGGAAACTGTGCTTGCCTAAGTTGGCTAGGAGAAGACCCTCAGCAAGAAAGTGCCCCACAGCAGGGGCTGAGTCACTGCTCCCTTGACCACTGCAGAAGCCATTCTGCTCACCTTGGCAGCACGATGACCCCATCTTGACTGAGCCGACTATAATTGTTTTTGCCAACAAAGGCCACTATCCTCATCATCTTGGGGTTCTGCAAGGGGACAGAGACACATCAGCAGATGCTCAGGACATGTGCAGGTTGTTCACAAAGGTGGCAAACCATTTCACCACTTAAAGACACAATGCCTGCTTCTCAGACAGCCTCGCACAACCTTCTCCCTTGATGTCATTAATCCATCCCTTGAAGAGGCCAAGATGCTACAGAGACTTGACCTAGCTCATCAAGACCATGTCCAGGCCATATGGTGATGAAGGTGGTGGCAGCCAAGAAGCAGAGGCAGGAGACAGCTTTGCCAGCCTCACCAAAGGGCTATGAAGAGGAGCCATGGAGAAATGAGGAGCTCACCCCAAGAAGAGCTGCCTGCATGTTCCCTGTGGCATCCAGCTCCAGCAAGCAGTCATCAAAGAAGGTCATGCTGACCACACTTCTTCGCACGGCAAGGATGCCAACGCTCCTGAAGGAGAACTCCACCTCCCTCTTATCTCGAATGGCCCCAGCAAAGAAAAGCAGGGTCTCGTGTGTGCACTGCTCCACGATTTCTCGGCGGAAGCGGATGTCTGCCCCAATCTGTTCAAAGTCCAGCTGAACGAATAGTGTCTCTTCTAGGAAACAAGCACAAAGCAACTAAGTCACTGCCACCACAGTTCAGCTGACTCAGTGCCTGCCATCTACGCCCAGCCCTCAGGCAACACTCTGCCAGAGCACAGTCCTCTCTCAGCTTTGACCATGTATCCATCATGGACTTGATGAAAGGAAGGCACAGAGATGCCTTGCCTCTTGCTGCTAGCAGCCAGCTAGAGTGTAGGGTGAGCTGGGAGATGAGGCTGGCTTTCCAGGGAGGGGCAGGGTGCTGGGCTGCCATACATGTGCCCACACTCAGCTCTCTCTGGTTTGGAAGAGCCTTTGCTAAGCCATGTCACAGAGATGTGAGCACCAAGACAAACGCAAGGGCTCTACAGAGGAAGCACCAGTCATCTTACTAGGAATTTTGGTCTTGGCACACTTCAGCTTGTAAAATTTCTTCATAAACCTGCACAGCTGGAACACAGGTCTCTCCACAGGCAAAACCTTGTCCTCTCCCACCTTGGCATGCACTAGGACAAGTGCAAATATTCCAATTCCGATATCCACTGCCTGCAAAAGTAAGCAAGAAGAGAGAGCATTGGCAGAGTGTGCAGAAGCAGGAAGGCTGCTTGGTGACTCATGTACCCCTGGGGATGGTACCAGAGCAGGGGTGCCCTGCTCTAGGGGCCTGGAGGTGCAGGAGGGGGCATGGACAGAAGGCAAAGCTCACCTTCTTCTCTAAGAGCTGTTTCCGGATGTACTTAGATGTGCCAGCCCATACTTTGCAGATTTCTACAAAACAAAGGAAAGGCAATGCCATGCACTGAGTCAGCAATAGCCAGCATCCAGCACCCCTACCCATGGAGGAGACAGTGGAGTGAGTGCAGGCAGTACCTCACGCACTGAGCAAGCAGTCCCATCAATGGGGCTGCCCAGATGTGTTCTTGACAGACCCCAGCCTCCAAGCTGTCTGCCCTGTGCCCAGGACAGGAATGTCAGGCATTTGGAGTGTTTTGGGGAAGGGGATTCTGCCCTTTACACAGTCAGTGGCTACAGGCCTGGGCTACCAAACCATTCCCAAGCCCCAGGACACCTTCAGGCAGGGTGCTCCTTGCAGCCACTGGTCCCCTCCAGAAGATCCTGCTACAGCCCCAGCCTCAGGATTTCCACATCATTCGCAGGGTTTCTGCATCATTCTGGCTCTGACAGCACTCGTGGAAGAGCACTGCTGGGGCCTTACCACTGGTGGTGAGCTGCTTCAGGGTTGGGAGGTCATTTGGCCCCAAGTCTTTAAAGAGCAGATACTTCATCATCCTTGCGCCCTTGTATGGTTGCAGCCATGCAAGAG
This sequence comes from Psilopsiagon aymara, assembly GCA_024733675.1. NCBI lineage: Eukaryota > Metazoa > Chordata > Aves > Psittaciformes > Psittacidae > Psilopsiagon > Psilopsiagon aymara. Next base: position 21,514 of record JANRGW010039847.1, read on the forward strand.
GTGCTGTTCCTGCTACAGAACTGCTGGGCTCCTCTCCTCAGCACTTCACTGCGTGTCACTCTGCCATGCTCTCCCGCAGCCTCCCCTTGCCTCCTTCGTGCAGCTGGGCAGATCAGAGTGCTGGCAAGACCAGCTCTGGCGTTCTCCAGGCTTCCCTGGGGAACATGACCAGTTACCAAAGTGGGCACAAGAATGTTTTGCTGTGCTGTGGGTATCCCACTGTGATGTCATGTCACGCATGGCCGCAGGGACCCACCACCTCACAGCATCACCGATATTTGGCAAAAAATTCCAAGCACTCAGCTTGGTGGAGCCTTCAAACTTGCTAAGGGCACCCTCAGTCCCACCAGCTATGTCATTAAGGAAGAGATTGAGTAGCAGCAGTCCCAGCACAGACTCTGGAGCAACATGTGTCTGGCTTAGTTGCATATAGAATCATAGAATAGCTAGGGTGAAAAAGAACCTTAAGATCATTTAGTTTCAAGGCCTCTGCCGTGGGCAGGGATACCTCACACTAAACCAAAATTACCCACATTACCCAAATTACCAATTACCTCACCCAAAATTCTGTGCAACATGGCCTTGAACACTGCAAGAGATACAGCCTTCACAGCTTCCTTGGATAACCTGTTCCAGTGCCTCACCACCATCACAGGAAAGAACCTCTTCCCTATATCTAACCTAAATGTCCCCTGTTCAAGTTTGAGGCCATTACCCCTTGTCCTGTCGCTACAGTCCCAAATGAAGAGTTCATGTGCTGCTCTTTTACCCTTCCAGATCAAGACTTCTTTCTTCATGCTGTAGTTTTACTTTACCTAAAAAGGGCTTTTTCTCTTTCAAAAATTTCTGTCTTACCCCAATGAATACAGTTTCTACTAGGTGGCCACTGGACAGTTCCTGAGAGTCAGCAAAAGCCCAACGAAGGAGTGTCTTCAGTCTTCATTTCTCCATATGACTGCAGCTCTTCTAGGATCATGAAGCCCACCTCTTTCTTTTACCAGTGCAGATTTTCTCTGAGGACATGCTGGGACCAGCCGTGGAGCTCCAGTTAACTCTACAAAGTGGTGTTTGGATGCAGAGAAGCTGTGCTCTGAAGCCTCCATGGCCTGTACCCCAGAAGGGACGCTGCTCCTCTGGTCACAAGGCCTGTCATGACACTGGCAGGACAGGTTCACCTCATCCATTTGCCCTGAAAGCCCTCCAAGCAGGGGGCTGTAGGCTCCTCCTGTCCCCTTGGCCACAGAGAAAGACAAAGCAGGGAGAAGCAGGGTCACTCCAGCTGGGCACAAACACCAGCAGCCTTTATTTACCCTGTAGACTTACCTTTACTTACCTTCAGTGATGTGGTTTAGTGGTGGTCTTGGCAGTCCTGGGGTAATAGTTGGACTTGATCATCTTAAAGATCTTTTCTAACCCAGCTGATTTTATGATTTTCCTTTGCAAAGGTGCTTCACCCTGTTCAGGACTTTTTCAGAACCCCTCCTGTTGTTGTGGCTGCAACTGCATTTCCCATGCAAGAAGGTGCCACCAACATGGCCTTGGGGCTCTATGGTGGGGCACAGGAGTCAGGGAAAGGCACCAGGAGAAGGGGAAGAAAGCTGCACCCAGAGACTCTGTGAGGGGAAACTGGTATTTCTTTATTCCCCTCGGTGAAGAGCTGTTGCAGCCCTGATTGTGTGGCTGCCTGGGTGGCCTCTTGCAGGGCTGGGCAGAGTCAGGCAGGCACAGCCGACGTGCTTGGCTCCTGCTCCCAGTCCAAGTCATCTGTGGAGCTGCTGGAGGAGGCCAGGGAGCTGGCACAGCTGGAGTGTGTGGTCAGATGCCACTAACCAGCACTTCTGTGTATTCCTCAAGGACAGGCTGCAGAACCTGGACCATGACCTGCCCATTCAGACCATGAAGGCACAGGACATGAAGGATCCTGATGTTGGCTCCCATAACCTGCCACCACCAGTCCCTGTCTATTATCTCCAGGTGCTGGTGCAGCCAGGGCAGCATGGGAGCCTGGAGTTGTTGGTCTCCATGGAGCAGTTCTGCCCTGACATGAGGCAGAAGAGCAGTCACAGGTCATTCTTAATTGAGACAGGCCATTCCAGATTGCAGTAGTGCAGGGGCAGTCTACAAATGCCTCACAAAGGGGCTTCTGCCTCTCTGCACCCAACACTCCACACCCAGCTGCTGGGCAGATCCCATTGCTTGCTTGCCAGTATGTCAAATCCCTTGTGAGGGAAGGGCTCAGAGCACCTTCCACAGCTGCGATCCTCTTCTCCCCAGGTAGCCAGAGCCAAGTTTGTGCTAAAGGAAGTTTTTTCTGCTACACCCGTTACCTCTACTGTATTAATGGCTTTCCTTGACAGTTTAACTCTCAACTGCTCTGCTTGCTGTTTATCTAAAACACTAATTTGAGCCCCTGAATCAACCAGGAATTCCAGACTTATCTGCTCTGACCCCACGGGGATGTGTGCACAGGCCTCCTCAGCAGTGGGCAACATCAGGAACTCACCATGTGGACCAAGCATTCCCTAACCCCAAGCCCCTGGTCCTCCCGCAGGCACGCTGAAGGTTTAAAGCACCATCACTGAAGGAGGGCCCAGGGATGCCGTTGTCTTTGTGTCCGACTGGGCTCCTAATGCAATTCCACGGGTTCCTGTGTGTAATGGGCTCGCTGTCCTTGTGACCTGCTCTCAGTACCCCTGTAAGAACTCTTTTCTGCAGGGAACTCCCGTTCCCAGACCGCCATTCCCATGAAAAATTCAAGGCCTGGTGGCGTGGAGCCCTGCCCATCCCGCTCCCACAGTGCATAACTGTTGTGACAGGTCCCCGTCTTGAGTCAAAATGTGAGCAGGCAGCTGCGGGGTCTTGGCTGCTGTGCTTGCAGCTCACTGAATTCTGTCCCCATCAGACTCAACAAGTATTTTCAGGAGTCCAGAAATCCTTAAAGGAGGGGTCTGCGATAGCCAGGATCTACCAGCCCTCTCTCATACGTTGCTCGGATGCAAGCAGATGTTCTCCCTCAGGTAGCTCTGACAATCCTTTCATTTAAGCAGTGACAAGCACTTCTCTGTCTTGGGGTCTACCCTACAGCCCAATTTCAACCCATCGCTTATGGCCCATCGCTTGAAACCAGTCCTGGATCCCCAAACCCACTTACTTCTTCACCATTTATCAATAGCCAATCATCTCCCTCATCAGAGAGACTCTCCACAAATACTCTGTTCATGTTTTGACCAGCTTGTGGAAAAACTTTTTTTGCATTTCACAGAGCTGAAGTCCCATCAGAATCTCCCCAGACTTCCTTGTCCCAGTCTTCTGGGTCTGTACCCAAAATCAACTTCTGAATTTGGAATGCGGAAAGATAAGCACAGTTGTTGGGGCCTCCTCATATCCAGCAAGAAGAATTCCTCCATCGCGGAGACAAAGCCAATCAACCCATCAAAGGTAAGAAAGCAAGAGGACAAGGCCCAGGGCAAGTTGCTAAGGAGGACTCGCGAAGACCAGACCTCTCTGATGCTGAGGTGCTAATCAGCTATGGAAAATGCTGGAGAATTGAGCCATCTTATGTCTCAGAACTGTGAATTTTCTGCAGTGCAATGTGAGATACCGCGTTTACCTACCACAGAATCCAGACTCCCCTGCTAGCTGCTTTTTTCATGTATTTAGCCTCCAGCAATTCTGACTAAAACTAGCAAAGCTTTGTGAACTGAAGTAAGACTATATAAACCTCATCTGAATAAGAGGATCTTCTAAATCATAAAAGCTCTTGAAGAGAGCAGTGATGAAGTAATTCCTGTCAGGTCAAAATGCATGCAGACTTGTGACTGGTTATTTTCTAGGGAGAGGAAAGAGGAAACTGTTTCTCCAGAATAAGAATCTAGTTGTCTCTCAAGTCATAACACACAAGATCTGCTGAGTTGCTAATGGTAGAGGGTCCCAAAACAACTATCCAGTATCTTTATTTCAAGCCATCATTAACACCAGATTGAAGTAATGACCACTGCTGCAATAGAATCCAGCCAGAAAGCTGAACAGAGGAAACAGTTGAAATCATCAGGTTTTAGATGTTGCAGCTGTAGCCTGTAAGACGGAAACGAAGCACAGGAAGGACATATTTCCAAAGGATTTGAAAGCAGTATCAGCCGATGCATGCTATTGAGCATCCAGCTTCACCACTATATTGTCAGTCTCTTTCTAGGCACTCTCAGAAATCAGCAAAACACATTTAAAACAATAATCCAAATTATGCTGACACAATCCACTGTAGCTAGTTATGAAGACATTGTATTGTATTCGTATTGTATTATGAAATTTACCAAACCAGCAATTTTGCTCTGCAGCCTGCTGAGAACTAGTAGAATGGCCCAGGAGCAGAGACAACATTTAGTGAATCAGTAATCAGCATTTTTCACAATAGCAATGGAGACCTTCATGTGCTATGGTCTTAGAGCACCCAGAATCAAATGCTTTTGTGTTCTCTTGAATGAAGGAGTCAAAATTCAGGCAAGGGACAGTGAGCTTTGCACCAAAGGAAAAAATAGGTAGGTAGGTAGGTAGGTAGGTAGGTAGATAGATAGATAGATAGATAGATAGATAGATAGCTTTAAAGACTTCCACAAAAATGGATTTTCCCTTCCCTCTGGTGTGTGAAGGAACAATTGTATGTTACAGAAAGAGGCAGAAAACAAGAGGCAGGACTGTAAGGGCAGCATTCCCTTATGGAAACCACCCAGTCAGTCTTTCTATTGAAGTCAGTAAGTTGGATTTTTATTCTGTCCTTATTTTCCCAAATATGATACATGTTTGGGTATACAACATATGATCATTACACACACAGCAGACACAGCACACATATGTCTAATGCAAACCCATCTATAACCATCTCTATGCAGAGACAATACAAGTCCATGAACATTGCTATGTGAAAGACTAGACATGTTTAGACAGATGCGGCCCACATCTTACTCTTAGTAAGGGAATCTCTTGTAATTATAAAGGTTTTTCTTCATTAAGGCTAGAGCGTATGCATTTGAAAAAGT
>JANRGW010039848.1:0-86876 GCA_024733675.1 Psilopsiagon aymara
AGCCTTTCGTGTGGTATTAGCACTGCCCTCAGCCTTGCTTTGCTTCCTGTTTCATTTGACATTTGTAATCAAAGCCTCAGCGCCTTTGCTTTAGTTATAATAACTGTGCTGTAGTTATTACATGAGCCTCCGCAGATGTACACACAACCCAAGTTTCTAGCCTCCGGCCCTGACCACTCCCCAGACAAGATGCTTGTTCCTGTACCACAGTACGTGTGATTCTGCAAGTTTCATTTATCACAAAGCAGCAGCACAGACACGAGAAAGTACAGCGGGAGCCAGGGGCTCAAGATGAGGTTTGGCACACAGTACGCCAGCAGCAGTAAAGGCTTATTCCTTGAGCTTTCATCACTAGCAACATCTGGGAAGATGAATGTAACTCAGTCACGGTTACTGCAAATTAAAATAAATGAATAACCTGCCAAGTGTGGGACAGAAGTGCTACATTCATGGCTTTTTGTGGGAAAACTAATGTGGCCCTTTGGGACTGTCAGCTTTAGTTTGACATTTAGTTTGCATTGATGGCCGTGTACCATAAACTTTAAGAAGGTTTCAGGCCCCAAAATATTCTCCTTGACTATCCTACCAGGAAAGTTATTGGTAGGAAGCAGGGATGGCATAGCCAGCAAATTTAGCTCAGAGCAGTAGTGACCGAACTTTGGTTCACCGGCCGTAACTTGTGGGAGTAATGGTGGTATGCAATAGATCAAGAGTTGTTGTGGTTTAAATAACTCCATTGCAGCTGAAACCAGGACAAGAGTTGCTTATCAAAGACACAGTGGAAGGTGACACCTTGCTTTAGGAGGCAGGAAGGGCTTAATAAATACAATAAATATATGAAAGTAAGTGTTTTTTCTCTTTGTTATCCTTTTCTATTTCTGATTTGGGCTTCTGGTAGTCGACTGAAAAACTACAAACCCTGACCCTGAAGACACAAGGTGAAGGCTGGCCCAAATCCACACTGCTTGGTGCCAGCACCTATTAAATGCTGGTCATGTCCATGCTGCCCAACATACAGAGCTCATTTGGGCCCCACATGGGGGTACCCGTGTGCCACAGATTATTTGCCATTCATTTTCCTGTGTTCAGAGTGCCTGCAGCAGAGGCCAGGCTCTGCTGCTGTCCACCACAGTCCTGGGTTTATAGCTGCAAGAGGAGGAAGGCTGTGCACTCTCCAAGGTGTGGTGACAGGGTACAGACCCTGCAGGGATGGCAGAGGAGGGCAGCAGAAATGGCTAAGCTTCATGTTCTGTGGTGCCTGCTCCTCTGTGTGAGGGATGCCAGGCAGGAGTAATCCCTGTTACTCACGATGAAGTCCTTGTCCCATGTCTGCCTCAGAATCTGGTATGTTTTTCTACCAATTAATATGAAGCAGCAGAATTGCAGCCATTTGGGTCATGTCATGCCAAAGCCACGAGCCATCAAACACATTCCCTGTGAAAAATATCTGTGTCTCTTAAATGTACTATGCTCACTGCAGTGACTTTTGCATGGGACACTGTAAGCTTAATTAAAATTGACAAAGGACCCAAATAGGAAGTGTTTAATAACTACCATGTAATACGCTTATATATGATGATAATAATATAGTAGCTAGACTCTGAGTTTGTGCCTTTATACATGGGAGGAGCACAGGATGCGGAACTAAGAAAGGTTTCTCAGCATCCTTTTGCAAACAGCTGCATTACTCACAACCGTAAAAGATACCACCAGGTAATACAAGATACTGGTTCCTGTCTGGTATGGCAAGTCTCACACCATGCTTGTTAGCCCAAGTCAACTTGTTTAATAGAATCATAAAATCATAGACTATCTCAAGTTGGAAGGAACCCATAAGGTTCATTACATCAAACTCCCTGCTCTTCATGATAGTACCTTACTATTTTTCTGGCCTTTGTGCATGCCTGGGATTCAGCTGTGCCTGTCTGAGGTTGCTATCTTTAATTCCTACATAGCAGAGGGTGGTGGGTCTAGGGGGAGAGGAAAGAGGTAACAGAAGTGTGAAGAGGCAGTAAGGCAGCTGTAGCATGAACCAAGGGTGAAGACAGGAGTGGGATATGAAGTCAGGAAAAGGGATTGAAAGGACACAGGTCAATACAACAAACTTTGGGCTGAGATGAACATGAAGTATGATTATACGGTGATCCTAGGGCTGGGTAAAGGATGGGGAAAGAGAATGGTGACAGCACTAAGACTTGGTCCATGCGCCAAAGGTTCTAACTGAACAAGTACAGAAAGACCTATTTCAAAAACTTGTACAATCTTATCTGAAGTGTTAACTGTATCAGATTTATCTCCAGCTTTACTAGTGAAAGAGCATTTTATATCCATGTGAAAATCTAGATCTTCCCATTCTTTTGTAGTATAAAAAGAGTCTTTCTAAATCCTGGTGGGCAAGAATATGAATCATGGGCTTAAAGATTACAATCAACATCAAGTGAAGCAAATACTGCTGAGAGTGACATTTATTTCTTTGTGAGAAGTGGTTTAGGTTTATTAAGAGATTGGAAGTTGGGCTAACTCTTGAAAAGCTTGTTTGAAATTAATTTAGGTCCAGAAGGACTGTTTTCTTATTTGAAATTACCTTCTAGCCCAGTTTTAAGTCAAACCATGAATTTTGCACATTTCTAGTGAAATTTAAGGAAGCTTCCTCTGCATCTGCCTGGAGATAATGAGTTTTTCTTGTTTTCACTGCTAGCAGAAATGGTGAAAGTCGAAAAGAGTGTGTATTCACTAAGAAGCTGCCAAGGATTCATAAGGTCCAAATAACTGATATCCATTTGGGATCTGAAAACCTACATGGGCTCATTAAGTAGGTACTGAAATGTCTTGGCTGGATCAGTGGAGCTCAGTGAACCAACACATTTTCAAAAGAAATTCTCTTGTGGTGAAAAGCTGTTGACCGATGCTCGTCTTAACGCAAACGAGAAGATCATGCATTCAAAGACTCGCAAAAAAAACAGGAATTAGATTCAGCCCAATTGTACGACTTTCTGTTCCTTTCCCAGGCATCCTGTCTTCATAAGGGGCAAAGATGCTGCAGACTGAATCAATGGGACTGAGAAGTGCATGTGTCATGTTTTTGTTCTCTGTAGAGGTACGCTATATTTTAAATGTGCAACAGCAGTAAAGCTTGCAACAAAAAAGAAAAGTGGTGTCCCGAGTGCTTGACTGCAGCATGAACTTGAACTCTGGTAGACTTACCATGTATTCTTAACCGCAACACCAGTGACATCTCAGCAGTTTTATGGACTGGAAAACAAAGCCATTAAGTTCTTTTGGCATTGTGTTTCTCACAACAAAAGAAGGTCTCAAGAAAGGGAGTTACAAAAATGTGTTTTACACTGGAGGCCCATTAGGGCTATTGGTCGGAGAAATTGCTTTGCAGTCTCCACCTGCAGTATTGTGTGTGAGGGATTTATTTCATGCTCTGTTCATCACAACAAACAGACCTCCCGAGTAGCAATATGTGTTCTTATATAAAAGATAATTTGGGGGCTCTGAAGACTTGCAACTCAGATTTGGTCATAATTATTAGAAGGTCACCTAGGAATTCTGGAGCAGTTTGTTTATCCTAATTCCAGCCTGCTAGGTCCAAGAAAATACACTTAATTCAATCCAGGTGACTCTCCATTAAATATAATCTAGTCTTAATTGGTGCCACCTTGACCTCCACTTGTGAAGTCTGTTTTGTGGTCTACAAGTCTAGCTTTAAGTGCTCAAGCACACATTTTTCCATCTGATTCCCCATGATTTCATTATGACAACACCACACTTCATACCAGGCACTCCGTGTGTGTGAAATGAAGGGAAGGTTTAGTAACAAGGCCACGTCCAAGTGGGATGGTGGCTGATTCCTTGGGCTGCCAGCCGTGATTTGCTTTGTTTCTCATGCCCAGGTTAGTTATCACAAACTTTAAGATGTCCAAGATCAAGGGATTGGTGAGTAATTCAAAAGCACTGCTGTCTGGAGCTACCAGATGCTGGCTGCTTCTACAACCCACGGCACTCACTGTCCCCAACAAAGACATCACAAAGTCGAATTTATGTACCCACCTAATAGCCTGCATGTGTCCCATGATCTTGGCAGCCCACAGCAGGCTTGAATTCACCCTAGCAGGTCTATTTCCAGAAGACCCCAGCCTCTGTTAATGATTTGACACTTCAGCACTGCTCTAATGAGGGGAGTAACAGCAAGGTTGAGGTGCGCCTACAAAGTGGTGGACCAAAGAGCATTAAGAACTGCAATTCAAAGCAGCACTTCAGATGGCCTCCTTTTGGCTTTGGGGCTTTTAATCTGATCTGGCATTTCAAGCTGATGAAAAGATTGCACTGAATTTCCATTTCTGACAGTGGCAGAAAAACAGAAGCTCCTTTATTTCACCAAAAGCCACAGTTTCCATTCTGGAAGAACTACAGGAGCTAAGTAGCCCATATCATGGGTGATAGCCAGGAGGGAGCTTGTCATGTTTGATCAATTGCTGGTGGTAGGAGATTTTCTGTGAACTGTGGCAAAAAAGAAAAATGGACTCAACCACTGACATAAATTAATACACTAATGATATTAAACCTTGGCTCCAATGCTGGCTGCTGCTTCAGAGGGCTTGAAAAACTGAAGTTCTGAATTATATACCAAACCCAGGCTACCGATTCATCTGGCAACGTTTACACATGTCATATCAATGCTTTGCCAGTGAAGAACAAAGTCGAAACACTGACAGGTCCCAGCAAGCTTGGAACAGATAGAAATTGGATAGAAATTCATGTGGAGTGCTTAAAACAGGTACTATCTGAATTGAGCTGTAGGTAAAAGCCTTCAGGTAAATTAGAAGAAAATCAGTACTATTAATAAAACTGCACCATATGGCATCAGGAAGCCAAGCACTGCTTGATAAAATGCACAAACATATTCACTGTCAGGGTAAAATGAAGTGTATTTTATATTCAGTGTTAGAATAGCATCTACTTTTTGTACAGCAGGAGGCAGAAGTTTTGGCTTTCTTTCAAAGCCACAGCTTCTGGAGTCACGTGGCATTGCAATGTACAGCTTCCATTTGAGCTGGGGGCAGGAAATGGTCATATTTTGTGTGCCAGAAAATATTTTAAAGTTGAAATTGTTCAGGAATAGAGAAGGCAAACACAAGGAGCAGATTTCTACAGCATACTTGGTTTTAAGCTAATATCAGAGTTTGAACCCTAACATTAAGATCTTTATAATGATATTGATAATGCTACCTGGCATCTTAGACTAACCTGAGGAATTAATGCCCTAATGTACTGTATTACGGAAAATATTTTCATATAGCTGCCCAAGAGCACGTGCATTTCCTGAAGCAAAATCTGGGATCTTCAGTTTCCCACTGTGTTGTGGGATTCAGCATGTGCCACCTTAAGGCACCAGGATGGATATTGTTAGAAGAAAAGAAGACCTGAGTATCAGAGATGGGTAGGGAGAAACGTGAGACCTGAAAATCTATCTTAAAGGAGTTTAAGAGAGGTTGCAATGTCCTGAAACAGGGGTCTCCTGAGCAATGGTGGTGCAGGGAGGCAGCACAGGGGACCCTGTTTTTTAGGGTTCATATGAAGAAATTAGTTTAGAGGACAGTCAGTGCTCTATGGATGTGTGCTGCAACTTAGATTTCCTTTTGGAAAGCTTAGGCAGGACGAAGGGGTGATGGAAAAGGGTGGATCAGTACTGCCATCCATCATGTTGACAAAACATGGACAAACCTCCTCTGTGGTCTGCAGATTGTGCCAGTCTGGTTTTTTGGTGCATTACACAGATATCCAGAAGCTCGTGCATGCCAGTGGATATCAATACAAGCCAGTCTTCATTCACACTCTGACTGTCTCTGTTGTTTTAGGAGGAATAGGTCACCATTGTACCTGAGAGTGCTCCCAAAGTTTGCCCCAAAGCCCATGTATGTATGCTGACCTCATTGGATTGCAACTATGGAGTGTGGCAGCAGTACTAAATCAGGATCTGGGGCCAGTGGAGACCAGGCATGACACTCCACTGGAGAAAGGGTAGGACAGAAGCTCATCCAGGCAGCTAGTTCATCAGCATCTTATTTTGTACTGGGTCTAATCCAGCCACGTGCTTATGCCATAGTGACCCCCAAGCTTCTCCAGAACTGCTTTTGCTAAACTGAAACAATTCACAAACTATTGCCAGATCCTTCAAATACATTTTTGTTTCTTTATATATTAAATTGAACATAGTTTTCAAAGCATGTTATGGGCACAGAAAAGCAGCATTCATCATGTAGGTGTATTGTTCTCAGTTTAACAGATGTATTTCCAAAGGAGCTGAAATTCACCTGGCTGGTGTTTCCTTTCACAGTAGCTTTGGCTTCCCTGGTACTATGCCAAGAAAGACATCTTTATTTGTGCCCTCAACTATCAGTGGTGTCAGCAAATTATTGGCAACAGCACATATTAGTGTCTTCATCAGGGTGAGGATTTATGATGTCACCACTAAACCCATCAGGGACGTTACATCCTTGTAATTCATAGCTGACTCTTGAACACATGAAAGAAATGGCGATGTGCCAGCTAACAAAGAATAATTGTGTTACTTACCTCAGTCATGATAATTTGCTTAAAGAATAAAAATATGCTGGTGCAACAAGGAAAAATTAATGCACTGATAAACACAAAGGGGAAAAACAGGGAAGTACTGAGCAGTATATTAAATACTCATCTTTTTGGCAGCACCGTTTTCATTTTCTGATATTTTAAGCTGATGGAAGCTTTGATCAATATTTACACTTCATGCAGTCAAGGGGAACATGGGAGCATTACTTAAAATTCATTTTATAACCTAAAGGATGTCAGTACTGTATGGCAGGAAAAAATTGTACGGGCAGCAAGTTGCAATCCTTCCATATTTTTAATGTAAAATTGATTGACTGTGCCTGAGAAAAGATATTAAGTGGGTATTCCAGAAGCCTAATTTCATCTGGGAAGGAAGCTGAGCTCACTGATGAAAGGAATTGCTAAAAACAGGTCCTCAGTGTAGATTCCTAGGTTCTTCACTGCTCATGTCAGGCTCACCTTTTCTTTGAACTTCTTCTCAATGAGAAAAGATTCACACAGGAGTAGTAGAGTTAAGCAGAAAATGGGATCTCTTCTCCCGTGAGGTTATTATTGTTGTTGTCATTATTGTTGTTATTATCATCATCATCATCATTGCTGCTATAAAGGCCATTGCAAAAGCAGAGTTTTGTTTCAAAACTAAAAAACTCTGTAGTTTTGACTAGAAAGTACCCACTTCAATACAGAGGAGGTGTCAAAGTGCCTTATGGGAACCATAATCAAAGTGTTTCTATGAGCTGAGCACTGTGGAAAGTGTGTGCAATGCTGTTTCTTTCTTGCTGGCCTGCCTCATGGCTCTCAAGGTTATCGCAAGTGATGGGAAATGTAGTCGAAGCAGCACATTCAGCTCACAGGGGAGAATTAGGGCACAAACAGATTTCTGTGAGATACTAAAGCAGTTACATTGGGATCTATAAGCAAATTAAACATCCTTAATTCGTAAAATGTCCGCTGTTGAATAAATACCTTTGCTTTTTAGCACCGAAAAAAAATGCCTTTCCCCCTCTTTCTCTACTCTCCACTCTGAAAACTGCCTTTAAAAACCCCTTTTCATTAAAAGCCAGCCTCAATGGAACACTTTCAGTCAATTCAAATGAACGTGGTTTTTGTTTAACAGGCTTTGGTAAAGCAAACTGAAAAGGGGAAGCATACACCAGAGACATTTGCCATATTAACCCATACCTAATTTATTAATTGCTGGAAAGGACTCTGTAGTCAAATAGCTTTGCTTTTCAAAACATCACACTGAAACTCAGAAGGATGGGGGAGAGAGGGAGAAAGGAAGGGGAAGCCTGGTGTAAGAAATCATCTCTGCAAGCTATAAAGGCTGCCAGGCAAAATATTAGTCTTCTGTTAAATTATACAGTGTGATACAGAAACACTTGCATTCCTCTCTTAGTTTCTGAAAGGCAGTGAAAGAGAAAAATACTGACAAAGATACTGAACCTCAAAAGCCAAAGTTAGGGTTGGTATTCTCCACTCTATGGTAATCCCCAGCTTACACAAGTGCTCAGTTTGGTCCCCAGTGACAGTAAGCTCCAGTGATTTCACCACCACTATCCTGCAGCATATGAATCAGAGACATTGTATTACCGCCAGGAAAAAGGAACCTGTTGAAAGAGATGTGCTCTGTAGCCATGGCACTCATCGAGGGGGTTCCAAATTTTAACCACATTAGTGAGTAAAGTAAGGCAAAGCAAACTGTCAGCATAAGCATGTAAAGGGGAAAAATCCAGAGGGAGGCAAACTACTGCAGTGATGATATTTCCATGATTATGTGAGACTGGACAACAGTGTATACCTTGTTGTATGACTCATGAAAGCAGTTATAATTTGTGCTTCTTACATTTGGGAAGATGTTTATTAGCATATATCATGTCACTAATGGTAAGAAAAGTTGTCTGTACTTACTGCAGTAAGATTAATGCACAGCCAGCCCAGACGTTTCTGGCTTATTATCCAAAACTCTTGAAGTGCAGTTTCTCCCGCAACTTTCATTAGCCAGCCAGAAATATTAGTGTAATTACTCTACAATATGTCATGGGTTACCCAGAATACCTGAGTCAGTTTGTGTTCTTCATACCTCTAGTCCTTTTAGTGTTCAGTCTGAATGTTATCATGCTAAGATGGGATTTATTGCTATAAATATTTTTCTTATGACTCTTTCCCAGTGTTTGTTTGACAGTGATAAAAACCAAACTGACATATGTCCATTGTGTGGTAATGCACTTAATCCACACCTTGTCTCTTGAGTCTTATAATCTGTTGGCTGCATTGCATAAAAGAATGGCTTTTACAGTACTTCAGTCTTTATAAATCAACCATTTGTGGATTAAGGGTGCATTTCCCTACTGATACATGTTGGCACACCTACTTCTAATTTCCATTGTATAAGCCGAGAGAGAATTCTGCTTGGTAAGAACATGTAGGTGTATTGATGCAGGTGCACTGCATCTCAAAGGTTACCTGAGGCCATGTGAAAGTCAAATCTGCTCTTTGACCATCTGGGAGGGCGCATGGCTGGTGCAATGAGAGATTTCTCTTTGGAGCCTTTTAGTGCTATATGTGTTCAGGCATGTCCGGCACATTCATAAGCTGTCATAATGCCATAAGAAGGTCATGGTGCGTATAAGGAGGTCAGGCCAAGCAGACCAGTGGAGATTTTTTGCAGGTTGCATATGAGAACCTCACGTAGGTGAGAAGTGGGATTGTGTATTCACAGCTAGAGATACAGCTAGCATGACTTGGCCAAAGAATGCTGATATGTACATATGGTTAAAATGACCAGTGGAATTGGAAGTATGAACACATTAGCTCAAGCAACTGAAGAAAATGCTCTACCAAGGAATCTTCTCCATCACAGCCCAGTGCTTCGGAGTGCTGAGGTATGCCATATTACTCACTTGATATGCTGTGTCAAAATGTGCGTGTTTGTGAATAGCCCTCCCTAAAAATGTGGTCTGTGTCAATCAATCTGTCCTTAAGATGGTTTTGGATTTAAAACTGTCATGATCCAGATTTTTGGATTTGATTCAGATGTGGTCAGCAATATAAGTGAATGATTTCTATATTTGGAAGTAAAATTTCTAAAGGTCCTTGTATCAACACTTTAAATTCAACTGAGGTCCTTCTGTGTGTACATTTTGAATCCTGAAACAAACAGCCTACATGCTTTCCCATGTCTCAAAGGTAACACGTTCATACTTAAAGCGCTTCTTTGTTGTAAGACTTGGGAGAAGCCCCACAATTTATGTACTGCATAAAAACACATTTGTAGTGTTTAACAGGTCAGCTTAAGCAACAAATGAAAAAGGCAGCAACTTCCTCATAACCCACTGTGAGTAAAGAGGGTGGAGTCCATTTGAAAGGTGGAGGTGCTTTTGAGAGCCTTTCAGCAGCCTATTTTGGAATCATCCAAAGGCAAGATCAAACCTGTTGATTTACAGACCAAACGGTTCATACCTGTGACACATGCTGCAAGTGGGAGATTATTGCAGCAGAACAGCTATGATCTCATGACTGCTGACTACATGTAGATCACATTGCTATCATCCTAAATCCTATATGGACTAGAGAGGGTGCACACTGTATGGGCCTATGAGCCAAGAGCACTGCAAGACTTTTGAGTAAAATAGGATGATGAGAGAATATCATACTTCATCTCTCGATGAAGTGTCATGTGGTGATTGTGACATGAGCCAAAGATTGGGTGATGAGGACTGTTTTCTCTCTGCCATCAATGCTCTTTCAGCAAGCTGCAGTGACAGGGGTAGAAGGAAATCTGGGTGTGGTGTTACAGAGGACAGATAATTGCTACCTTAGCACTCCTTTATTCTGTTATTAAAACATCTAAACCCGCGATTCTCCATGTTCTGGTGAAGCAGAATTACTGGGCAGTTTCATGGAAAACTGGCAAATATTTCTAAATGTTTTTCTATCAAAGCTGAAGTGCTTCAGTTCACGAGATGTTTGTTTCTCAAATCAAGGAGTGGCCCTTCTTTTTAATTGAAGATTTATGAGTACCTTAGATACTTGGAATACATAAAAAATAAATAAAAGAAGTAAGAATAATGCCACTCTCTATTGAGGAATGCCATAGATGCCCTAACAGCTTTCTGGTGATGTCTATCTGCCTGTTGCTGTACACCTCTCAACACAGCTGTATCTGATTCTGCAGCAGCTCTATGATGCGCTGAGGGCTTCTCAGAGAATGTGAAAAGCTTCCGTATCAATCTGGTCTTTGTTCTTACCTGCAGATAAAGTAGTTGTGCTATTTTCTTGCAAGAATTCAATTGTCAGCCGAAATGGTGACACTCATGTTTGCCCAGGACTCACACTTTCCTCAGCATGAAGTCATATGGAAGGAGGGGAGAGGAAGGAATACCTTTTGAGTTTTCTTCATTTTAATGAAATAAGAAACTCTGGAAAAAGGTTTATATGCATGTTCCCACACCTCCACACATGTTTGGCTTATGTAGACAGCATGTTGTAATCAACATCTTTTCTACTCCTCCTCCCCTATCCTTTTTCTGAAAAGTGACCAGAGGAGTATCTGCATTTCTAATTCTTCAGTATCAGGTTTCATTCACAAAAGCATCGTTTCTTTCATGCAGAGAGGCTGGTTTGGAGATACTTATGCTGCCTGTTTGCACTGAGCCGGATGTTCAGCGCACTGTAAGTTTCAAGTTTGGCAATAAAATACTACTTCAGATAAGGAGTTGCAGCTCACACTGACCAGAAATGCAATTGCGCCTCTGTATTAAAAGGCCCCTCTTTCTTGGAAACCTTCCACATAATTGAAAATGAGGTATATATTTCTTTATGAGGGGGACTCTCTACTGTATGAAAGTAATCTCCTTGAAATCTTTTCCAATATCTGCTTGATTATAATGTTCTATTTAAACAAACTAGCAAGCCTGTCAGAAATGGTACTTACGGCAGGGCAAGAGGCTTTTGACCTTCTGTGTAATTATTCCCAGCTCACCCTTGGAAGTCTGCATTACTCTGAACTGAATTTGTGGCATTGTGTGGTGCAAAAAGGAACTGAATTGTATCCATTAGTAAATTTGAACTGGAACACACAGTAAATGTCAAGATTCTTAATTGCGCTTTCTATAATGGCTTCCAAGCTTACTAAGGAACAATCACAAGCTATTAGTTATGACTAGGTAAACATTTTAAGGACTTTTTTTTTTTTGCCAGAAGACTCTTTGCTTCTATTTGATGCGTCTTTGTACATGGCTTAATGCAAAGTTATGAAACAATAGATGTGTTTGTGATAAAAGTAATGTGGGGACTTTTATGAGAACAGTCAGGTCTAAATGCTCATAGTTTCAAAGTTTTAAATGTAAACCTTCCTACATTAATCTGCATTATAGGAAAGTCTTTTTTTATACTGAAGTATCTGGCATGCATTCCTATCTATCAGCCTACCTTGTATGTCAGACTTTGTCCTGTTAGGTGTTATCTCTTCCCTGTTCACGTGTACAAAGCTGACCATGGAAATGATCTTCCTTTTCATGTGAAATCAGTGATAGACAATCTGCTGTTTTCTTTTCTAGAGTAAGACTTTTCCTCAAATATCTACAGCAGTCATGCAAAAGATCAGGTCAAAAACAACAAAAAGAAAATGTCTTCCTTTGGAAATCTCTTACCCAACATTTGACTGAAAGCTAGGCAGAGGGCAAAGACTGTAGCTGCTTGTAACAGCTCCTCAAAAGCCAGTGTTATCTGAGCAACAGTAACACATCGTTATCCAAGACTAAGAATCTGTTTAGAGATGAAGATAAAGTAGCTGGCTGCTGCAGCAAGATTGGTTAATATACGATGCTTCTGTAGCCAACAGCACGAAAGGGAACAATGTGTTTAGCATCAGATCTATGTCAGATCTTCGCTCACATAACCACATATGCATTTAAATTGCACAGAGTGGAAGCAGCTTTCAGCAGGAGAAAGAGTTGAAGTAAGTCCAGAGCAAGACTTGAAATCTTATCAGTGAGGCCCTAGTTCTGCCACCATTACCCACAGTCTCACTTAAATACCCAGAACAAGTGTATATGGGGCTATGTCCCATGGCACTTTCTGAACTCTAATATGTAACAGTAAGCAGCAGGAAGACATAAAAAAATAAAATAACCAAAACCTGGAGTAAGTCATGAAACTCCAGTAAGAAAATTTGTAAGTCACTCGCTGACAAGTAGCTAAATAACTTGAGAAGCACTGGTCACTGTTACACCTGGACACTAAAGTACAGGTTCTGTCAGAGAAAACTCGATCTAGAGGTCCCTGGGCTTAGTGTGCCCTGAGTTCCTGAAGAGGTAGGGACCACCAAAAGATGACACAAGTAATAGGGAAGTAGATGGAACTTCAACTCTCTCGATCTAGGCTCAAGAGCTTTAAAGTCCACCATCCTAAAAATGTCTTCATTCACTATTCATAACAGCTGCCTCTTCCTAACAATGAAGTGAAATTATGCTTATTAACCTTTACAAAATTATGCAGATTTTAGTAGATAAGTGCAACATCTTTAAGAAAGAGTTGCTTGCAACTGGCTCCCTTTTTTTCCCAAATGGAAAAATCTGTTAAAGCTATATGGTTCATCTACATAGGGACTGAAAATCAAAGACATTGTTTTCTACAGTAACTACGGGTGAGAATAAAGATGCTTTTAAGAATGCAGTGAAAGAGATATTAGGATCTTTCTGGGAAGAAATCCAGACAGCAAGTTCTTCACAAGCAGCTTTCAAAAAGATTACCCGAGATAAAATGTCAAAAGCAGCTGACAGTCAACAAGAAACTTATTGTTTACATCTTTATTTTTGTGTCATAGGAAACCAGAATAAGCTTCATGAGGAAGGATTTATAAGAAATATTAGTAAAATAGATGCTACCACTTCTCATTGTCACATGGTTTCCTCACAAAATTAATTCAGGTTGTGGGTTTATTGAGGTAGACTCTAAGTAGAAAGGAGGAAGTATGAGAGATAACCACAGTAAAGGAGAAGGGATAACTACCTCTATGCCACTAGAAAAGTGAGAAGACAAATAAACAAAAGAATGTGAGATGATGTCAGTGATGACCTATTTCTTTTTCAAAAGACCAGCATTGCCCCCTTAATTCTTCTTCCAGTGCCCTATCTACATGTAACCAAACTGCCCCAGTGCTATGCAACATAACCTGCTTATCTCTCATGAGGGTGTGAGATTCACCTGCCCTATCTCAGGTAGCCAGGATGCCTTAGGCACCCAAATGTTTGTCACTGGGTTATCTCATCCCCATGCTACCTTTATGCTCCTGGATTTACATCCAGTAAATGACTGAATTCAGGTGCTCAAAAATCCTCACACACCCATGGCAGCATTTGCAGCAAAGACATCCATGACAACATATGTCCCTAAACCATGAAAAACCCTATTACTCACTGGAAGCTATTATACTATTAATGAGCAAATGAGATCTAGAAAGCAGCCTGAAAATAAAGCAGTGCGACAGTGTGAAAAGCATCAAGGCCACATAGGGTGTCCTTTACCTTTAGGCAGCTGCAGAGGAGTGGGACGGCAGATGTACTGAGGGCAGCATCCTTCAGTTGAGCCCTTGAGTCTTCATGAGCACAGACTAGCCAGTGGGAAAGGAGAGTGGTTTTAGCTTTAGGTCAATGTCTGGTGTAACCTATGTCTCAAAGCCATAGTCAGAATGAATGTGATAAAGGATAAGGGGCTTTTTGGTAAGTACATAACACTGGGACCCTACTGTTCTTTGGGTATCTGTCTCACCTGGTGCTTGGCTTGATCCCATCTACTACAGTGTGTGTTGAACGTTACCTCAAAACTATCCATTGTTTTGAGGTTTTGTATTTTCTCCATAGAAGCCAGTGCCTGTCTTCCTTGTCTCTGATGCCAGACCTACTTGGAGCACACCTAAACCCATTCTGAGAAGCAATGTGACTGTTCCCATGGTAATAGACATAACCTTTGGAACATGCCTGTCACAAGATGACACCAAGACATCTGGGCTGAGAGTGCGCTTTATTATATGCTGTATAGAGGTAAAATGATACATGGCTTGCTCCTCTACATCTAGAAGCTATAGCTAAGAGGAGCTGGGGTGGGAGTGGTGGGTAAGGAAAGGCTTTGTGGAACCCTGGGGGGCCTGAAAAAGAAGATAAATCCAGCAGCCTGAAAAGGAAAGTAGGAAGGTTGCAGCACCCAGTGCCTGGATTGTTCCTGTGCCAAACAGCTGTTATCTTTAACCAGCTATGGCTGATCCTAAAAGGGAAGACATGTGCCTGCAGTATGTTGTATTTATGAAAAACCCCACGGGATTTATTAAGACAGAAAATGTAGAAAATGCAAGAGAAGGATGGAGTGAATATATATTAAAACCAAAATGGACTTAAGTTGCTAATGTGTGCCCACTGACAAACTGAGCAGCATGCATCTTTGAATATAGCTCCCCCACCTGCTCAGGACACTCATTTGATTTGGGATGTTTCCTCTGAGCTGCAACCAAGGGACTAATCACCTTTCCACAGAATCACAGACTCATAGAATGGTTTGGGTTGGAAGGGACCTTAAATATCATCCAGTTCCAACCCCCCTGCTGTGTAGGTTGGACACACACTGCTTATAGACTCAGGCAGCTGCTGTGGCCTCCCTTCTCTGTGCATGGCCTGTCAGGAGCTCACTCTGTTAGGTGTCTGAGGTTTACAAGAACCCGGGGGGTCACGTGCCCGACAGTGTTCATGAGACACGAGTATGGCTTGCAAAAACAGACGAAATAGCAGGTTGGAAATCAAGCCCAAGAGGAACTTGTGTTTTATTTACTAAGTTTGTCCTCCCTGCAAAGGGAAGAATCACTCCCATGAACCTGAGCACCAAGCAGGGCTGGTTGCTCTGGCTACAGTTATACGTGTAAATTAAATGGTGGTGGGAAACATCCATGAGCACTGCAATGCAACTTCTTGTACTATTATATCATTAAGCTAGCATTCTTCCAGACAATACCCAAGCACTTTTAAAGAGTTAGTATGGCCCAGAGACTCTTCCTAACAGGCAGCTGAATACTGCTGTCCTATTTTAGAGACTGAGCTGTACAGTGTAGACAAGAAGTGTCCCATGCCAGCTAGCATCAGTGCCAGAAAATTGTTTCAGGGTGGGTATTTTTAATGTACTAATGTGCCATGAGGTAGCAGGGCAATTACTTTGTTCTTGCAGCTTGGTGGCCTTCAGCACCAGTTCATGCACATGTCTTTAAAGGACTTGAAGCAGTTTCTATTTTATCCCACTTTACTGAAAGCTAAGGACTTGGAGTCAGTGATTTAACATATATTAAGACCTGCATGAAAGATCTTACACAGCTATGAAGAGGGACCACAGAGCTGAGAGGTTTTGCTTTCTTTTCCAGTGCAATTTGGAATTAAACCCATTGGCTACTTGTGGTGGGCAGAGAGCTCCTCACAGCTACCCACAGGCTGGGTGAGCAAGTGGTGTGGGCAGGAGAAGTGATAAGACATTTAAATCTCAACTCATTTATCTAGACACATGTACCTAATATAATCAGAGATGTCCTAGACTATTGTGCCTGGCTGGCCTCAACTGCCTCTCCATGAGGATAAGGCTCACCCACAGGCCAGGCTTCAAAGCTGCCAATTCCATGTGGGCCATCTACTTACCTGCGTTTGGAGTACTGACTTGAGTCTGGCAGCTGTTTTTATTTGGAGTAGATGGTAAACCTGCCATCCTAACTGAGGAAGCTGCTGAGGGTGAAGACCTTGACATCTCCATGGTTGAAAGTAGGTGTATGGAAGAATTAACTGTCTCCTCCAGGCAACTTTATTGCAGCTAAGTGAATTTACCTCACTGGGAGAGATGTCTACCTCTACTTTAGATGCAAGCTTAGGCCAGACAAATTGCAGTCAAGGAGTCTAATAAATTGCTTTGTCACAAGTGTAACCAAAGCAGTAATGTTCTCTCTTTCAGTGGAGGCAGCAAAGTTCTATGGAAACCAGCCAGTATGATTTAGCACTGGCTTTAGAAGTTCCTTAATGTTATTCACTAATGGTGTAACTGTACTTTTGGAAGGCCTTTACAGGGAGGAGCAATCACACTGTCTTGCAAAGAGGCTGGAAACCAAACAGATTTATAAAGTGAAGAACTCAAAAATGGCCAGACTAAACAGCCCTCATGACCATCTGCTTTCCAGCATAAGTGTAGGAAGATAGATAAGTCAAACAGTGATATTTCCTTCAGAGTTTAAAAGCCCGTGCTAACGCTTCTCACTGTTTTCCCTATGCTAATATTTTAAATTAATTCAGGGGACTCTCGTAAAGTCCATCTCTGACTTCAAGCACAGCAGTGGGTTGGTGTCAAGGAACTGCAGTGGTGCTTGAGGCAAGGATTTCCTGGGGCAGAGTGCTTGAGCACCCAAAGTCACTGACAAGTCATGGAGAAATTGCTGCAGTCCCTCTGACTTTTACTAGCTGCTGTGGAGGCAGCGAATTCTTCAGGTGAGGAAAACATTCCTCTTTCAAAAACTACCACTCTGTTGATTGAAAATGGCATTTCCAGAAGTCCTCAGCAGAGCCCAAACTGCTTTCATTAGGGCCAGCTGGTGTTTCACCACCGACGTCTGTAAGATCAATGTTAGCCCAGGTTTTTCTAAACCAATTGAAGTAATGTAGTATTATATAGCAAAACCAGAAGGTCTTCAGCTATGTCGGGATTAGGTTTTTTTTCCTGTGAACTGTTGGAATAGAAAGTGACTGATAATTAGTGAGGCACTGTGTCACTGGTTTTGAATTCGTGCTACTGCCAGGGTGAGCATACAAATAAGAGAAGTATAAAAAATAATTGGTCCTATTCACGTACACATGCCAATTGCAGAGGTTACTGCTAAAGGAAACAGAGAGCTAAATAACATAAAAGGATGTTTTTTATTTATTTGGGCAGAGCAGGATAAACAAGGTAGAGAATGTCTTGTGCTGATTCTCAAAACTGCATCACAGGAGCAATAATCAACCTTTAAATTACTTTCCTCTGTAGTCAGCTTAGATCAGTATCAGCTTCTCTGCTTGTTTTATTTGAATCCTATTATTTTTTCTTTTTTTTTGAGGAAGGACATTGCGTGACTGTGCAGGCACTGGAACAGAGAAAGAATCTTAAGGGTTTGGCAGGTGAAAGCTGAATGCCTGTTGGAAGTGACATGCATGAGCCTCCCCCCCAGTGTTTCTGAAATAAAGAAGAGATTTGTGGGGTATACATTTTTGTCAGAACAACAAAAAATAAGACCTGAATAAATGAATCTATGACTTGTTTCCACCTGCAAAAGGGGCCTCCCCAGACTGAGCAAACTGGAAGTGACTCAGAATCACAATCAAGGAATAATAAGGTTCTTATAAGAATTGCCTATCTAATCATCAGGGATCTGGACTTGACAATCCAAGTCTGCATTCCTAAAATAGGTTTTATATGCCAGTATCAGGTATGTAAAACAGGAAAAAGAGAACCATCTAAAAGATATTTTAGTGTAGGCCTTCTTTTTCTCCTCATTAGCTAATTCTACCTTCCAATCTGGTGGCAGTATGCAATAGATCAGGAATTTCTGCTGCATGCCTCATTTCCCTAAATATTGAGGGCATTTAACTGGAAGACCAGGTTCTCCTCCCAGGGATCTGCTTAGCATCCCATTCATGTAAGTGACTGATTAATCTCCACAAATGAAAAACAAGAGGACAGGGAAGTCTTAGATAGGAAAAGGATGAACTTTAGGTGTATCTGATCCAAAAGCCAAACAGAAAGCTCATGCTTGCTCAGCCTAACCTTATTGAGCTCACTAGGCTTGCTCAGCTGATTTGCTGTTTGACCTGAGAGTTGCCTTGGTGCCCACACGCCTGAGCATGCCCCAGAACACTGGTCTGAGTAGTTTTGGGGCTTAGCTCCAGTCTGCAACATGCTGAGATTCATAGTTTGACTGAGCAGAATGGCTTGATCCAGAGGTTGAGAGAGCACTGCCACATGCACGTCTAAGATGTGAGTTGCAGACAGCAGGCACTTATTTCCACACCTCCCAGTGAATGCTCCTAGTGAGCATTTACAAGCCTGGTGAAATGAATCCTAGACCTTGGTGCCTACAGCTGAAGCATTCAAGAGCTAAGCTTGTAAACAGCATCTAGGACGTCAGCTGGATCTGTCTCATTGTGCCACTATAAAGTAATTATTTTATTTAAATAAGAATATGCATATAGAAAATATAAATTTTAAGCAGCTGGGACATACTGATAATTTATTCAGGCAGCTGCAAGCAAATGAAAATAACATCAAGCTTTATTTTTTGCTCTATTAAAATAAGTTAGCTGTACTGTATGGAGATGTCCCGTCTTGCAACACCGTATGCAAAACGTTCTTTCTTATATAGAACTTCTGGCTGAAGAACAAGTGCAACAGGAAAAACAGCAATATAAACAATTCCATTTAACTATATTTACCTGGGCAAGCACACAGAAAAGTCTGGACAAGCATTTGGTTCTTGTAGAGATTCTCAAGCTGAGGGCCAGACTGCCAAGGTTTCAATACTCTTATGCTGAAAGAGTTGCTGCTATGCTGAAAAAAAGGTGGAAACCTACATCCAAATACTGGAGATGAATTTGTACTTAATACTTCAGTCCTCCATTGGTAAACAGAAAATGAACTGGGTGATGTCATAATTATTTTCCATCTCAAAGGTTTACTAGGCTATATATTTTCTTTGATAATTACTGTGATCTTTTTTAACAACTTGAAGAGTGCCTCAAGCTTTGGCAGAGAAGTGCCTTTTATTAATAGCAGTAATATTAATTATAATAATTGCATATTTCAACAAATTTTTTTGGCTATGGCGTATTTTGCTGTCCCTCCATGAAATTTCCACCAACTCCCCTTTTAAATTTGTTGAGAAATTGCTTGAGACTGTATTACATTCTGTGAAGACCTGAATGGGCAGTAGGACACAAAATGGAAGTCAAAATTTATTTCAAAACTTGACTTCAAAATCTTCTCAAAATGCAGGGAGTCTGTTACTCAGGAAGTTCCATTATTGTTTTTTTCCAAAATAGTTTTGAATCAGATCTACCTTCAATTCCATTTTTTTTTTTTAATTTCTTTCAAACTGGAAATTCCAGGAGTATAATTAAATCAATACGTAGTAACTAATTAAGCAAAAAAGCTGGCAAGAAGTTTGAGATTTTGCTTACTGTACTTTTTCTTCCTCAGGATATCAAGCATGGACAAATTCATAAGTGTTGTTATAGCCTTCTCAAATAGGTCAGACACAGCTTTAGTGACTGGGCCTTGTTAGACTGAGCTGAAGCATGAAAACGTAACAGTCTGAAAACACCAAAAGGACCTCCGTTATCTGCAATGACAATTAGATGAGTGAGCAGGAAGGACTGTTTTAACTACTGCCGTAGAGAGGGGATGTCCCATGCAAGATCAAAAATCTTGTGGCAGTGCATCTTGCTTTGTACAGCTCTAGTAGTATCATCTGGTGAGTAGGTATTTGCCATACTATTAAGCACAAAGTGCAAATTTAATAACTCCCTTCTTCTGTTTCATTATGTGAAATAGAAGGAAGCATGAACTGTGCCATGATTCCACATTTTCCTTATAGGTAAACGTAAGAAACACAAGATAACAGAGCAATAATAATCCTGTAATATAGGATTCAATGGAACTTATGCCTTATATGCTTTTTATGGCAAGACTTGTAAAAAAACTCATAAAATCCATAGAAAAAAATATCATTCTGAGGGTAAAGTGTTCTGTTCTAAGACAGTAGATTCAAACACTAGAGAATAAATGTTTGTGAAAAGAAGAATCCCTATGTTAGGTATGATAGCTATATGCAGATAATGAAGCTATAATTTAGGGATGAAAGAGGTTGGATATGGCCAACAGCTGGTTTTCTTCTGTATTTGAAAATAGGCTGGAAGTTGTGTCCATTACCTACCATGTTGTGAATAGAATAGAAAAGTTGCCATCTGTAACTGCAGAGGAGGGAAGGCAACATCTGTTGGAGAACTTGCATCTAGCAGTCCTAAGGAAATTAGCCAAGATTTGAAGGCCCATGGTAAATTTTTAGCAAAGCTTGGAAAACAGAAGGAATTCCTGAGGATTTAAAAACTCTTAGTACTTGTCCAGTGTTTGAAAATGATGAAAGGAATGACACAGGTAGCTATCAGATAATTATCCTGACAGTGTTGATTAGAAAATAGAGGGCCATGGGTTTTGGACTGCAGAACAAAGTGTTAGAGGCTGTAAGTATTTTGGTTGGAAGGTAGGTTTTGTTTGTTGCCTTTTGTTCTTAAGCTGGCAGACAACGAACTATACTGATGTCACATACTTGGAGTTCTCTAAGGCATTTGACTTTCTGTCAATTACATTTTGACTAAGAAACATGAATTATGTAAAATTAACACAGTGTAACACATAGCAAATATGCCATAAAGTAGCTGCTGGAGAGATCTCAAGCAGTTGCTACAAAAGAAGAGCAAATCTGTTTCCAGCACTGACACTAAAGCTGATACTGTTCAGTATTTTCATTAACATCATTTACCACACCAAGTGTTTTCAGGTAGGGTTCTTAGGCAACTCAAATTCTGTTGGATTAAAAAATATAGATATATAAATATAATATATAAAAAAAAAAAAATAATTACTTCAGCTGGAAGGGGCCTATGAGGATCGTCTCATTCAACTGCCTGACCAGTTCTGGGCTGAGGAAAAGTTAAAGTCTGTTAAACGCTGACAGGTCTGGGACATCGACCACCTCTCCAGGAAAGCTGTTCCAGTGTTTGGCCACACTCCCAGTAAATCTACCTAGATCCCTCTGCAAGGCCTCTTGTTCCTCAGGAGGGACAACACCACATCCCATGTGGTGGGGAGTTACATGCTTGTTAACTTGCACATTTTGACAGAGACTTGTAGTGTATGTCCTGTCACATCTTCAGTAGGTAGCTGGAGAGTATTTCCCATTCTTTTATTGCATCCAATGTCCAAATATATTTGTTTGCGTATGTGCGTTTTCCCTCCCTCTGAATCATTGCAGGTTTGTCCTAGCTGGAGGAAAAGCTGCATGTCAGTGTTCTCTGGGGGAGCAGATGCAAGCTTGGTCTCTCCTGCTTTCATGCTCAGGAGTCAACTGATCACCAGGTTTGGGTTGCTGCAGTCATCAGTAGAGCTTCCTGTTTTCTGTACCTGTACCTGTGGCATTTATAACCCTGCTTGATTCAACCCTTGCACATTTTTTTTTTGTTATTCCCTCATTTGGACAGGACATGAGAATGAGGGTGTTTAATAAAAACAAGTTGACCAAAATTGCCAACAAATTAATACCTTCATTCTGTAATTATCTACCATGTTGTCTGCCAGCTACTTCCAGTTAAGAATATTTCATAGTCAACAAATTATGATGAACTATGGTGTTCAGCTACACTCTCTCTTTAATATAGGCCAGTTCTGCTAAGCTGCTTCTGCCATGCAAAGCTGAGTAAAGAAGAGAGACCCGCAGTGGTGGTGGAAATATCTGAATCAATTCATGGAATAATTTAGTGGGAAAAATCTTCAATGTACTAGTGGTGGAGTTCTCTGAATGTCACTTTAGTAAACATATATTGTCGTTCTGAGTGATTTTTGGTTTGCCAGTGATTTGTGAGGTAATGGTCTGCTTAATAGTTACATATGAGCGATCATGATGAACGAAAACACTTAATACGTCATCTTACATTGCCCACAGTCTATGGCTGAATATGAGCTCATCTCATGCAATCTGATGCATCTGGGACTTTGCATGATTAATGGAATGAGACTGAGCGAGTATTTTGGAAGCCCCAAAAGATCTGCTTTCTGAACTCATACTGTACTCTGAATTCTCTCATCCTGGGTATACACTGCATTGTCCAAACCTGATACACTTTAACTGTTACTAGCAAGTGGAACAGATCTTAAGTTGTACAAAGTGAAGATCAGCAGGTTTAATATGGGTGTCCTGGCTAACACAAAACATTTGTTTCAATTTAGGTAATATTGGGCAAGAAGCTGGCAGCAGTGAAAAGGCCAGCAAGGCCAGCTCCACTTGACTAAATTTCTGAAGTAATGGATTTATGTAGGTCTGTGTGTATGCATGTACATATGTATTTCATATATGGGCTTGGGATGTGAAAGATAGCCACCAGCTGCTACTCAGGTAAGAAACCCTTCTGCTGAGAGGTGCTCTGAGCATGACAGCAAAACAGAAACAGGCTTTGTGTCAAAGCTGGCATGTTCCATACAAGTGTGGAGCATCCTTCTGTAATGGTAACTTGTTAAGTTTCATTTTTCATAACCTATATTGACTTACTTCAATTGCATCCTTTTTTCTTTAATTATTTATTAATTGAGCCATGTCCACCTGCTGGACTGTTTTGCCTGGTATTGACATCAGGATGACATGTCTATAATTACTCAAGTCACTCCAATTACCCTTTTGAAGTGTTGGAAGAATGCTTGGGTGGGTGGGGGAAAGTGTTGTTGATTGTGTTGCTGTTAAAATGTGGCAGATATTTCAGATTGCTTCTCAACTTTTTTGTTTTACTACTCTACTGCTCAGGAGCTCTACGGCTGTAAATTAAGAAATGCCATTTTCTTAGATTTATTAATTACTGATATGGTAGAAAGCATTTAATTCTCAGAGGGTGGTATGATGATATAATGGAAGAAGAGGTTTTAGTGACTTAGTCTGTTTTTCCATGCGTTATGAATAAGTTGAAGTAAGATATTCAGATACTTCAATAAGGAATAGTTGTTCCAGATCTATTGGAAAGGCAGAGATCTCAAAAAAGTACTTCCCTTCTATATTTATTCTGTATTCTCAGCAGTTATCCAAGGTGTGGGGATATCAGTGGTCCAAGAGGTAACGTGTCAGCTTTAGATGTTGAGTGAGGATGTACAAAGAATACTTTGGAGTGATGGTGGATCATTTCAGGGTATTTTTAGAGGGCATTAATATTAATTTGTATTTCAACTTCAGTCTTCCAAAATGGCTGTGTTATAGCTACAATATTAACATCTCCTATGTATCATTACCAGTCATTAGCAAATGTCACCTGTCATGTTTTCCAGTTCCGCATTACAACGTGCATTTCTGCTTCTCAGTGACTGCGAATTGCCCCTGTTCGATCCTGAGCTGTTGAGACAGCTGGTGGGAACATCCAAATGTCAATTATCTTCTATGTTTGGCAGATGGACAAGACTACTTCCAGAAGACCTTTCTGACAGACTCTTACTGAAGCTGTCATATCCCACACCTGACCCTCATCCTTACTACATTTGCTTCTGTCAGAGGACTGCTATGTATTTTTGTAATTACTTTCCACAACTTATCATGTAACTCATATTCTTAGTGATGAACTGTGAAATGTAACAGATGGGATTGCAAACCCCCAAAATACCAGGAAGTAGACATTTTCCATAGTTGCTATATAATCTTGCAGGGATGTTACTGACATGTGATATTGTTCAAGACTTATAAATCTTTTAAGAACACCTGCAAATGCGGTGCTGATTTTTTGTTTTAAAAGTAGCATGAATCTCTACAACTGTTACCCATATTGGCTGTAAATTGAATCCTTTGATTTTCAAAAATGACCTCAGGGAGAACTGACCACCAGAAAAAGTCTGAGCCATGCAAAACATAAACTTGAAACAAAAAAGCCCTAAAAAAAATCACTGCTGGTTCTGCTTTGATTTTCACACCCAGTGAGAAGAAGCAATCTAGTCCTACCACTCTTGGCTGTTACACTTGTGCTTGCAGAAGTGCCAGTTCCGTACCTTTCCTTTGGGCATGTCCCAGTAATGATGAGTGTGACTAATGCCACAGAAATTTCACCTTTTTGAAGAGCCTTGAGGTCACCCCAAGCTCTCCTTTGCACCAAATATTATTGGTGTGCATAGCATGTATCCTGCACTTGACTGTATGTGAAATATTTTTGGCATTTAGAGAGAGTACATAGATTCGAGACTAGTTTTAAAAACTCATTAGAACAATATCCAATTCCTATTTTTGAAAGGAATGTTTACCTGAGGCTCTTGGCCAAGTTCCAATCCCACTAATTATGTTTCACTGAAAGAAGTTATCACCTGCAGTTTTACTTGGACAGAATATAGCTTTTTTGTTTCTTGCTCCATTTGGAGCAAGTACTGTTGCTTCGAGGGGCTAGCCCTTGCTACAATTCGCTGCTAGGCATAAATTAGGGACAATTTTGCAGGGAAATACAGACCAGAATGAACAGAACTTGGTCACATCTGGATGCGAGATTCTGGCTGTTTTGAAGAAGAGCAGTTGGAACACACCCCTCAGGGACTGACTCTGGCCACAGCAATTGGTGTGTTCAGCAGGTAAGGTCCCAGTCCCAAACCATGTTCTGAAGATTCTTGGCCATATATAATTCCTGCTTAGGACTTGGTCCTGATGGCGGTTACATGTGTTATCAATTTTATCTACATGCTTTCTCCTATTAAGTAAATGGAATCAAGCTCATGAATGAAGTTACACCTTGGTTTGAAGTACGGGCTTTCTATATTTCTAAAGTGACTTGGGATACATTTTTCATACTTCTGTTTTTCAGATCAAGTAGTGTAAAAATCATGTTTCTTCAGCAATACTTTAACGCCTCTTAGAAGTAGTTTTTTCTGGGTTTTTTTTCCATTGCAGAAAACAGTTTTTATTATGATTTCTGATGACCAGACGTAAACATATATTTAATTTCACTTGCAAGTTCCCAAATACTATAAAACTGTAGAAAACGCACTGAGAAAATATTTGTATTCACATATTGGCTGTATAACACAGCTATTTTGTCACCATTAACATTCCATGGTAACTTAAATATGAAAATGCATACAATATATTTATTTCCAAAGTGCTGAATATGTTTCTTTTCACAACATTTTCAAAGAAACTATAATTATTAGGATGAATCACAGAATCTCTTTGCCTTTTGAGTTAGCCAGAACCACTATATTTATCCTCTCTTGCTTATACCAGTAATCAAATTTTTGGCTGTCCTCCAGAAATGTTTGTTAGCCAGAAGAGAGAGCAGTGAACAGGACAGCAGAAAACTGAAATCTTGGAGTATTTCTATTTGAGGGATTGTTAAACACCATCATTCAGCTTATAGCTAGATACAACTGTGAGCCAGTCCAGAAGCCTTACAGGCCTCTCAGCAACCCCAGCACAGCTCTGGGCATCACTTAATGCAGCCTATACAAACTATGACTCAGTGTAGTGCTAATACAGCCCCTACAATGTGTGAACTTGGAGGCTGTTTCTCACCAGCTTAGAGCTGAGTACAACTATTCTTTCTGCATCCACCTGGATCTAAAAGTCTCTAGACCTCCCATAGCCAAAAGGGAGCATGTACTCATTTCTCCCAAAATGTCTTCTTTGCTATAACTTTCAAATGCAATGATAATATGCAAATGCCTGCACCGAAGCAGTTGTAAGGTTTGTCACGTGAACTAAGTGTCAGGGCGTGGATTTTGCCACTGCCCTCCTGATGGTTCCAGGCAAGCTGTGCCTCATTTTGTGTCTTGGTTTCTTTGGCTTTGATTGAGGCTAATTACACTTCATGTTTTTCTCATCTATGAGACCTACAGTCTTCTGCCAACATGTCATACAGTGCAGTGTTGAATGGGAGGAAGTCCTTGTACAGACATGGAACACTTTCTGTTCCCAGTCTTGTGCCTGTGAAGGATCTCTTTTCTATGTCACAGCTGTATCCTTGCACCCTTCAGAGAACTGTGTTTGATTGACTGTTGCCCATAACAAATCCAAACTGTCTCCTGAGGACAGGTTATTTTCCATAATCTGCAGCCTGACAGTAATAATTTAGTTACAGCTAGGGATAGGATAAAAGCATCCTAAACTCTGTCCAGTTTACTCCTTTATTGCCCAAACCCTGGTTTGAACCAGGATGAAGGTTCAGCTTTCCTGCTTTCCAGAACTATCTAACAGTGTATGTGCTTAAGTTTGCTGGATTCCTCCCTAATTAACCTGAAAAGTCCCCAGGCATTTAGGTCTAGCCACCCACATGTGGTCATAAGCATCTGTTTCTGGTGAATTACTTCTACCTGTAGGTAAACAGACATCTGAATGCTGTTGATATTCCCTGGAAATATCTCCAGGCTCACTTATGGTAAAAAATGCAGTCAGTATCATTAGTAAGGGTCATTCTTGGTTTTTTGTAAGTGCAAAGTAGTTTCACCTCTTTGTATGATGACTTCCTCCTCTTTACAAGAAGGGTGAGATTTCACTTTTAAACATAAAAGGATTTAAGCTTATCAAGCAATTTCCCAAGGCTGGCAGGCAATGAGATATTCTTGCTCAGCCCAGTATCTGTTTTCCCACTTCTGCACTGAAGATGGACCACTGCAGCATCAGGCATCCAAGAGTCTGAGAGGTGTGAACCAACAGCTCTCAGAAATATTCAGCTATGTCAGAACCAACTTCTAGTTCATAGACGCAATTGCTCAGCTGAAGCTGATAGAAATTTGTTCTTGAATTTTTAGGAGTTATTACTCCTTTCCAAGCAAGACTTTGTTCTTCATCCAATATCTTATGTGGCAAGCATACACAGCCAATGGACTAGGACTGGAGCTCCAGCTCTGCAGCACATATGTTGCTTGTAAACAGAGAGCCATTCTTACCACAAGTGTTTGCTCAAACACTCTGAGCAGGGCTAGCAGGGTTCACCACAGGTGATGCCATCAGTGTGCTACTGCTAACATGGTCTCTTTCTTCCTGGAGTTTTAGGAATAAAAGCAGAGCAACAAGAAACTGTCACAATCAAGACGACAGAGAACATGTGAAGGTTACAAGAGTAATGAATTTCAGGCAACTCTCAGTTATCCGCACATGCTGTATCCGGATTGAGGATCATATAGGTCAGGACCACAGGGTCATATAAGTTGATTCAAGGTGGAGTCTGCTTTAGTAGCTCAGTATCAACAGTCCCTGAACGCAAATCTGCTGCTTCTTAGGGATAGCTCATATTCAGAAGCATTGTAGCCACTTCAGTATGTCATGCAGTCTAAACTAACAAAACTTGCTAAATGTGTACTAATTCAGGGTAGAACCAGTTCAGCTGCCCCCGCTTCTTACCCTTGTGATCCAAACAAGTCCAAATATAACACATGATATGCAACCAGCTCAGACTTAACAGGGTTTATTAGCCTTGTCTGTTACCTTTATATACTCATTCTGTAGCCAGTTTAAGAACCTCTCCTGGTCCTCAGGATGCTGGAAAATGTGCATACAGAAGTATCAGAGACACAGAGAGGTTCTCCAGCAACAATATTGAGTTGTATTAGTACTGTGGCTAATGTTCATATATCCTGATGGATCCATGCCAATTCAGTTTGGGTGGACATTTAGTACCATATATTCAATAACTCAAACACTGGGTTATCCAAGTTCTTCTTTCATCCTCAGTGGCCCAGATAATGAAGAGCTGATGGTGCAATCCTGACAAAATCACGTATGAGGTATTCTCCAGATTGATGAACCTATGTCTCTTACACATCGTGTTAAAAGCACAAGCTGTAACTTAAAGAGCAACTGTTCCCAGGGCAGGCTGGGACTTGCAGCTTCACACCAGAGGGAGCCATTTGTGGAGGGTCTTTGGAGTGCACCCTAACTCTGGATTTCTGACAGAAAGAAAGATTACTGGGTCCTCAGAGCCATTTAAAAGCAGACTGAAAAAAAGTCTTAATTTGCACAGTCTCACAGTTGGAAAGCCCTCGGCTGACTTCTTCAGGGTAATTTTCTTTCTTTTTTTTCATGTACATTTCTTTGAAGTGTTTTGCATGAAAGTGTTACTGCATATTTTGGGAAGTGTTATTGTCCCTGTGTGTTTTCTTCTAATGTAACTATAAATTTCTATCCAAATATGCTCAGAAGCTGTTCGCTGTCAGAACATGAAATCAACTAGTAGATAGCATACATAAAGGTGGTTATTTCCATAGGGAAATCAAAGGCACAAAACAAATTAACAACATTCCTTGAGTTTTAAACACAGGCAGCTATATGGGTGGCAGGATAGGTGGTTTTGCTTTGTAAAGTGTATCTCCTTAAGTTTGAGCTTGAGTTTAAATGTCCCCAACATGAATTTGCATCTGACTTGATGTTATCTATTTTTTTTAATTACAGTTTACTCATAAAACCCCACCTCACATCTCAAATTGTGATAGATTATTAATTTTCACTCCCTAAAAGTTAGACAGGTAGTATAAAGTAGGTCATTTATTAGCCTTGATAGCCCATTGAGAAAGAGAAGCAGCTCTCAAAGTTCATAATCCCATGCCTTAAATATGCAATATCCCATATCTCAGATCAGTCTTCCGATAGAAAAAATTGAAAGCCCTGACCTAGTGACTGCAGTGAGTAGAGACCAACTAGCTTGGATAAAGTACATATCTTTTAGGTGATTAAAATTAATTACTTTAAATTCTTTCCATAGAAGATGTCTAACTGAAACTAGGTTTACACTAGCAAGTAATTCACCACAACAGGAGCAGAACAGTGCTTTGCAGCAAAGGCCTTACAACCATGTTTGCTCCAGACGTGCTTCATGTTCTGGACCAAAAAAACCCACAATTCCTGTGGTTCAAAGCATGGTGTTTTTAACCTTTATGACCTACCTTGGGGTCAGAGAACACTGGTGTGTAGCTGAAGCAGAGCTTCTGGCTTAGTTTCCTTTGGAAGGAATCTGCTTTATCTTCCCCCCCAAACCAAGATATGGGACACCTTGGGGGAATTAGGCTACCACTCCAATCCAAGATGCTCATGTACAGCCTCAGATTTTTATTGATGCCTGCTAACAGAGGCTGCTGTTGGTCATTAAATCTCAATGAAATCAATGAGAAAAGTTTCCATGGGCAGATCTCTGTCCCAGTTACAAATCTTTATAAACATATCTATTGGAGTTTTATGCCAAACTGGGTCCTTAGGCAAGACTGTGATCTGCAAGAGAACTTGCAAGCAAATCACAGGATAAGAAATACATCAAATAAGTTCAGTAGACAGAATAAGGACAGGCCAAAATCTCTTCCTATCTCTTCTAATTTATTCTTCACTGCTCATTTCCTATATAGTAATTTTTATTTAAAAAGCAGCTATCAATAAGGTACCACTATGATAGTTGTTCTATGCAGCAATTTAAAATATATTTTCTCTTCTTATGCCTTACACTGTCATACCTTTAATCCTTCCTCCCCATGATTTTTGACAGACTTTGAAAGATGTTGAGGTATTTTTTAAGAACTGTAGCAAGAAAGAAGAACATAAGAAATAGTTGACCTCATTTCAAATAGAAAGATGAGAACAGTTGGGTCGGATTCATCTGCCTGAGCTCTGCATTTCCTTTTGGTCATGACACTGTTCAATATCAGGGTTTTAATGAGTGGTAGTTGTAGTTACCATCTGTTAATCAGTTTTTCTTTTGCACATCTGATCCACGTGATAAGTGATTTACTTTTTAGTCCTTGTCTATTTTACATGAATAGGGTCCTGCAGGTACATTGATTTGGAATACCAGTAGCTAACAGACTGAATAAAGAGGACAAGCACTAAATGAATCAGATACTGAGAAGGCAGCATAGAACTATTTACCTCCTGCCAGCAGCCAAAGAATCCAGCTGTGAGGATCTCAGAGTGGTATGGTAGAGGCAAGAACAATATATAAAGGAAAGTTGATAGAAAAATTTATTATGGCAAATTTGCTAGTTTGGAACTGACTACACTGGTAGAGTAAATGGGGAATGCACATTGAATAATATTCAATGAGCTTTTGACTCATGCTATGGTTTTTAAGCTATCCTTGAGCTATTAGAAATTTGAAAGATACATGATTTAATCACAAGTATTTCAGTCATGTCTGAGAAGATAATTGGGAGATGTGGGGAAACACTGACCCATGCTAGCTCCGAGCAGAATGTGAGATCTCTGACAGCTTTCTAAACGAGGTGTATGTAGTTCATCTCATAGTATATGTGCAAAAACACGTTGACTATTTTCCCTTAGGAATACAGGCATAATAGATTTCTGACTACTGATCACGTATCCATGAAAGATTTCCACAATGAATTTTGGATTTCAAAATTTATTTTTGATTAACATTCAAAACATGTACAGTTTCATTGGCCTTCCTGTACTGAAAAATTCACTGGGTTTTTTTTGTCACAGGCAAAACTTAAACTTCCATTTTGTTTTGCATGCTGGTAGGCTTTGTTGGCAAAATATCCTCAGGACTAATTACCTAATTATTAAGTTATTAAAAGAACATTATATAAAGACAGACGGAATATATCAATACATAATTGAACTGAGGTCAATATTTTGTATCACTACGTTCTCAGCTCCTCTAAGGCACATGGGGTACACAAGTATGTCTCTGTTTACATCACTGAGCCTGGACTTTTGTATTTTTTATCAACTCTGAGTCACCAGACACAAACCCCTCTTCTTTCTGCAGCACTGTGCTCCACACTATCAGATATGTGCTGGGCATTGAAATACACAAAATAAGTGAAAGTTCTGCTGAGTGAGTGTTCTGATAACGGCAATGAATGTTTTAAGAAGAAAAAGCTCATAGCTGGAATTGCAATCATTGCAGTCACTGTGAGCTCATCTTAAAGCAGATAGATTGAACTTTAATCAATCAGTATGGTTTTCCAGATGGCCCTAAGTATGTGTTTTAGTATCTGCACTTTGAGGAGTGTTTGTTTCTTAACTCCTGAGGTAAGAGTAAATTAAAACGTAACCCTGAAATCAGTTTAAAGAATACCACAAGCACTAAAGTCTATTTTTCTTTCCAATACACAAATAAGATATTGCTAAGAGACAGTGATAGCCTGCTTTTCTCTGTTTCTCTCACACACACATGTATGGGTGACTGTGAATACTGTGCTGCCAGCACCTTCATTACTTATTCATAAGCAGAAAAGCCACTAGGCTTTCAGGTCTAAAGTTAATCTCTGTGCTGGATGACAAGAAAACCAATGATTATCAGAGTGCTGGTAGAGGCATTAGACTCTAAGGATCTCTGCTGGCCACCACTGTACCAGTAATCCAACTTCCAGTAAATCCTCTCTGTGCCTTGAGTGGATTTCTGTGTATTTCCCACTTGGTCAGCCTAGAGAGTCCTAGTCAGCACATTTCCATGTTGTCTTTCTGCCTCTAAATTTTGGTGATGCTATGTTGGCCACAGAGCACCTTTGGTAGCTCAGTCTGCCTTCCCAGTCACCCATGCAGCAGATTGCTCCAGAGGGTCGATCGCTGCTGCAGACCTCAGGATCAGTCCCTGACAGCAGGAGCCAGACCCTGCAAAACACGTCTGTCTGAGCAATTTGTGTTATCCACCCTTAGGAAGAAGCAG
Organism: Psilopsiagon aymara; assembly: GCA_024733675.1. Lineage (NCBI taxonomy): Eukaryota > Metazoa > Chordata > Aves > Psittaciformes > Psittacidae > Psilopsiagon > Psilopsiagon aymara. Next base: position 32,040 of record JANRGW010039848.1, read on the forward strand.
ATCTGGAGGGACCCTCAATTGTGTAATGCCAGTATTAGCAGTGGGATCAGAAATGCCCTAATTCCTAGAGTAATTTGGGGTTGTGTAACACTGTGAATGAGCTTTGGTTTAGCACATGCTTTGGAGCAGGAAGGAGGCACTTGGGGGAATGGGATGAAATAAACTGCGACTCGGATGGAGGCAGTGGATTAAGTGGGATTTTAAAACAACACAAGCATTGGTTGTAGTAGCAGCTGAGCATGCCAGAAGGTGCCGCTTCTCTGCCCCTGCAGGAAAAATAAACAGAGCAAAATTCCACCACAAAGATGCAGGACAGTGAGAAGCTTCAGGGCACCAAGAACATACAAAGAAAAGACTAAAAAGAAACATTTTTCCCAATAAGAATTTAGGATAATTAGTGGAGTGCCCTTCAAAAACCTTATAATTGACAGTAGAAAGAGAAAAAACAAGCTTATCCTCACTGGGCCAGTCTAGAGAAATTTTAGGTGAAAGACATATGCCCCTGTTGAGCAAGATTCAGACTTTGGTTTGAGTCATCTTCTGGAAAACCCGCCCTTTCCATTAGCTGTACAGAGAGGGTAAGGTAGGTCTGCTCCTAACGCAGGCTTTTGTTTAGGGACCTAGAGCAAGGTGGGATGAATCTGCAGGTGGATGATTATGTGTTCGCCTGGGTGAACCCTATGTAATTTTCCTCTGAGGACTATAAACCAAAAAGCAGCATAGCAGGTCAAGACGTAGCTGCAACTGTAGCTACAACTCTCCAGAAAGCTCTTTGTTTCTCTTATTTGGCAATAAATGTGTGGGAACAACTTGCTTCACTTCGCCCACTATGGTTACACCTTTTGATTTTGTTTTCTTCAAAGCACAGTCAAAAGATGTTCCTTCAGGACAGTTCTACACCACAAGCACCAAGGGGTGGAAAAATGAGGTCTAGATGAAAACTGAAATATGATTTCAAAACAGCCTACCAGACATACATTTCGAACTCAACTCACTGTACTCTTGCAATATACATCTTAGGAGTTTCAACTGAAAGGCTCAGTGTTGTTTTGGGTTTTTTTTAAGATCCAAAAGAAATGTATAAAAAATTAACTTATGGACTGGGCTGCCAGTACACAAAATATGCATATACAGTACTTAGGATGGAAACATCCATGCAGTATGACTGGTATTGTTTCCTTTCTCTAAGTCTCTATGAAAAATCTTCAGTGAGAAAATTCTTCCTCAGACCACCACATTCTGAAACCCAATATTAGAGAAATTCAAAGGCTGTGAATGGAAACAAGACTTGTTTGCTGTACTTAATGTCCTGCATCATGTGGCTACTTGCATGCATTTGTGCAAGAATATTGGTGTGCACAGGAATAGCACCACAAAGAATCTTGGCAGTGCTTTTGAAGGTTTTTTAAACACATATATACACATACATATATCTGTTTCTTGCTTCTTTAAATTTCTACTGAGTTGAACTAAGAATGACTTTTGTCCACTTTTCTTCTCAACTCTTTCTGGGTATATTATTACCTCATCTGGCTTATTATTGTACCTTATGTTCTTTTCCTTCTTCATTACAGTTCTGTAAAAAGCTTTTGGGCTTATTGTTAATTTTCTCTCTTTTTTCTTTTTTTTTTCCTTTCCCCAGCCTTAATTGTATATCTGTGAAAATGTGTTTCTGAGGTTTTTGCTTTGGCTGGGAGCACAGTAGTTATATTTATGAGTCTAACATCAGTTTGCTACAGTTCAAGTGGTTTTCTGTTTTTTGCTTGTTATGTTTTTGCCTAGACTTGATATACTTTATGAGTTTTTCTGTGATATTGGCTTGTATATCTGGCGTAGATAATATTTTGCCTTTCTGCTAATATCCTATCAGAGGCCCAAAGAGTAATAATTTTTTCTTCCTGTGTAGCGTTGGGACATTATTTTTTTTAAATGAGCTGGAAAGCTTTATTAGTTTACCAGAAATGAAAGCTTGTAATGAATCCACATGGAATTCTTTAATCATATCTTTGCTATTTTATAACTGTACCTTCAAGTGGAATGTGTTCATATTTGCTAAGAAAAAATAAACTTCTCTTGTTTAGCATTTTGGCATTACGCAGGAATTTTCAGTGCACGGGGTGCCCATCGTTTTTTCAAGAGTACAAAGAATACTCAGAAGGGAGAGAGGAGAAAGGTGAGAGGTGCTTGTCCAGCCTGAGAAAGGTGAAAAAGCAGCTCCTCTTTGCCATCAGAGATGAAACTTCTGGCAAGCTGTCATGTAGAGCTGGGTTGTGGTACTACAAATGGCACAAACAGCTTAATATTGTACTGATGGTTTTGGTAAATAGTTCTGGTTTATTGAACTTTCTCTCTGTGGTAGTATTCCAAGAGAACTTCTAGGCTGAGAAGGCTTTTACTTCCAAAATTCAATAGATAACCACACTTTTAGAGGGTGCTTTGACATGCACAGCGTTTCAAATAAATTAACATAATAGAAAAACACATTTATCCGTATTTTTTTTTTTTTTATCGGAGAGATCTCTCATGAAGATTTTATTAAGTCAAACGTGAACTGGGCTCAGCCATGTTTGGAGCTGCAACCTCGGACTCATCTGACTAGCCCAGGGTGCTCTGGATAGTGTGTACAAGGTCATAAGGTCTGCTGGGTAAATCTGCTCTCTAAAGGCTTCCCCTACAATCCTGAGATGGACTATAAGCACTCTCAGGGCAGGGTGCTCATCACCAGCTGTGTGCTCTTGACTGAAGCTTACTGACTGAGTAGTCTTCACTGGGGGCAGGTTTTTTTGAAGACTATAAAGATTCCTAGTGCAGTATGAAGGAAGGAATGTCTTCTAGATTTTGTAGCAAAAGCAGCTTCAAGTGCCACAATAAAATATTGAGGATAAAATTCCACTGGGGAGGTCCAGAGAATTTCAGTTCTAAATGTTAGATATCACTTTTTAAATACTATATCCTAACTGATGGCAGATCCTGGTTACGGGAGGGTGAGTGATAGGCCTGGAGTTTTTTAGCTGATAGCTGCCTTCCATAACAAAGCATTAAAGACATAGCAAAAGATCTAGGGTCTGTATGGTTAAGAAACCTAGGATAAACAACCTGAATTCTGCCACTTTCTGATGTGCAGAAGAGGTTCCCCACTCCCACATTGCTTTCAGCTGCCTTACAATTGTCTAGCCCAGGGAGTAGCATTTGAGCATCATACTGTTATGAATTTCTTGCTTACTCAAATAAGAGTAAGCAAGATGTATCTTACACAAATAAGATACATCTTGTTTTGAAAGCCTCATGATACCTGCTTTTAAGAGTCCTACTGATCTCCGGATTGCCTGAATTGCTTTCCTATACTATGGAGAAATTCATCTCTCTGGGATCTTTTAAAAATTGCCATGTCTCTTGATAATGTCAACTGTTTTTTCCCCAGTTATACAGCACTCTCATCATTGCCTTTCAATTATTCTGAATTATTTTCTCCCTTCCTAATGCAGTCATATCTACACTGCTTCTTTTGACTATTGAAATAGAATGGCTTGCTGGTGTTCTCTTTGTTTCTGAAAAACATTTAAAAAATCTGAAATTAAGTTTCAAAAAATGAAGACAGAAAAGACCAAAGCAGGATCAGATCACAAAGGGAGAAAAAGCAGCAGCTCCCTGAAAACTCTTACATATTCCTCTGTTCACTCACACTTCAGACATCTTGCCAGGAAGGCTCAGTGTAGAGGGCATTCAACTGGTAGTAAAGGGAAAGGAGAGAGGGTGGTGCTACGCCAAAACAGCGGATACGTTGCGGAGAGCAAGCCAGCTGCCAAGGGCACCCCTGCAACTGAACGGTGGCCAGAAGTTGATGCCTGCAGTTCACAGAGGTTTTGACATTCTGCGGTTTGCTTCTAGTGGAGAACAAAAATGAAAGACAGGGTATTTTTTTGTGTGTGGGAGGAAACAAACAATAAACACAACCATTAGAGAGCACCCGCAGCATGGGGGAAGGCACCTTATGATGGAATTAAGTTGTGAGGCTCTGCTCTACTCTGATCAGAGTGCAGACTTGAAACCCACAGCCCAGCCAAGTGCCATAAGCTTTAGCAGAGTCTTTCTCCTTAAGCTCCTGAATATTCACATCTTCCTGCAAGCTGAACAGATACAGCAGGAGGAAACAGCCATAAGATTTTACTTTAGATAAAACTTCTAATAGGGATGTGGTTGGTCTGGATATATGCTTTTCTGTCCTCAAAAAAGGTACAGAAAGCCTTTAATTTGAGTTCTGTCACATTCCACATTACCAGGTCAGGGAAAGTCCCTCCTGTGTCTTTACCTGGAGCCTGAGTAATCGTGCTGAAAACAGGGTTTGACAGAAGGAAAATGTTTCAAGCAGCTCAACTGAGCTCCTAATTTGGTGTAATGTGTACCTTAGGGTCTATTCTCTGTGTATTAAACACATATGTAAATGTATTTGCATTTTTCTGACTTATATGTCACATTGCACAAGCTGTCTCGAGAAAAAAATGAGGACCTCAAGTGTTTAACAGAGCTGCTGACACACTTCAGAATTCCAAATAAAGTGTTTCTTTAGGGAAGTGTGACAAGTGCGACTTCTGCCCTCCACAATGTCTTAGCACTCGGTCAGAGACAGTTTTAAAGGACCTTGATTTTCAGGAAGTGCTTTTAGCACCAAGTTCTTTTATGACAGCAACTTGAGCCACCTGAAAAAGTTAACAATCCCTATATGTATCTGAAAATTTAAATCAGGAATTTATTTTTTGATGCCTCTTCATGGTCAAAAGGAGTTTATTTCATCTACTTATAGGAGCTTGATGGTGGATTATGTCTAAATTTTGTATGGCTTTTTAGACCAAACCCCCGTGGACATGGTTTTTACTCATTTTTAAAGATTCCATTTCTTGTGTAATTTAAGTACCAAGCTCTTTGGACCATTCTAGTCAGGAAAAACTGAGTTTCTTAGTACAAATGGCACACTTTGTCTGAGGCTTCTCCATCTGAAAAAAAAAGAAAACCCAAGCCCTTAGATGATACCAGAATAAAATGAAGGTTCACTTTTCAGAGGAAATGTAAAAAAGTCTGTAACTTTTAAAAGGTGCAACTTCTAGTGCTGTTATCACATTTTGAAAGGAGAAGAGAGACAGGTCAAGTCATAACTCTCAGAAAGAGAAGGGAATTTTCTGATCACTTTGGAAGTTCATTCAGACCACAGTAAGATTTCCTTGCTCACCAGGCTCTCAGCTGTTTCCCTATATATGCTAATAGTTGATTAAAAATGAAGAAATGAACATGTGCTGGAGGGATACAAACACTATGGTATGCAAATGAGCGAAAGCCAAGGTGAGACTAACAGATGGCCAGGCACAAGGTCCTGTTCTAAGATGCATACCATCACGTTAAGCTACTGTGTCCTTCTATAAATGAAAATGCACTCAGAGAAAGAATAATGCTCCCCTGTTAATTTTTCTTCATTCTGTACATGCTTTTTATTTCCATTTCCACTTATTTTTTATTTCCGTTATAAAATAGGTATGGAAGGTAGTTGTTTGAACTGTCCTCTGGAGAAGCCAATGGATTTCCGTTGTTTCTCTTCACCAATATAGTCTAGGAAAATCCTGAAAACTCATTTCTCTGTGTGTCAACACGACAGAGGGAAAGAGAAAAGGGAGAGAAGAGTTGTGGCATCAATTTGGTGACGCATGATTCTCACACCTAACTTTTCTTTCTTCCTCAGCATTTCAGGCTGCATGGTTTCCCTCTCAGTTATCCTGTCTGAGTGGTCTTAAACTTTTCCCCAAAATTTCTCTCTGCTTTTAATTTCCTCCTTTTTTTGCCCACAACCTTCAACCCATTTCTGTATAGTGCTCAGTGAACTCTAGCTTCCCAACCTTCCTCTTCTCCAGAACCAACACTTTTCCTGCTTTTCTCCAAGACTGGAAAACAGGGCTTTCCTGGTGAGAGAAGAAGAGCTATTCTTTGATCTGAACAAAAATGTAGGGCCCCACCTTGTCCCCTCCACCTGCATATGGTGGGGGTATGTCTATACTAATGAAGTTTCCAGATCAAACCTTGGCCATGTGCCATGGATTGATTCTTCTGAGTGCTACTTAATCATAGAATCATAGAATGGTTTTGGTAGGAAAGAACCTTAACAGTCATCTAGCTTCAGCACACCTGCCATGGGCAGGGACAAGTTCCACTAGATCACATCACCCAAGGCTCTGTCCAGCCTAGATGGATCATTCACAGCTTCCTTGGGTAGCCTGTTCCAGTGCCTCACCACCCTCACAGTGAAACTCCTGGCCTCTAAGAGCAAATTGCCTTGGGAGGAACTAGCTGGAGAGCTCTAGACCAAACCCAGGGAATAAGCTACTCTTGCAAGGTGTTTAGATCATCAGGAGACCCTTGCTGGAGCTCACTCTCTGGCATCCTTGTTTTTAACAGTGTCAACGTGCCATAAAAACTCAGTCATAGAATCATAGGACAGTTAGGGTTGGAAAGGACCTTAAGATCATCTAATTCCAACGCCCCTGCCATGGGCAGGGACACCTCCCACTAAACCATATCACCCAAGGCTATGTCCAACCCTGCCTTGAACACCGCCAGTGATGGAGCATTCACAACTTCCCTGGGCAACCCATTCCAGTGCATCACCACCCTTACACTAAAGAATTTCTTCCTCATATCTAATCTAAACCTCCCTTGTTTAAGTTTAACCCATTACCCCTTGTCCTATCACTATAGTCCCTAATGAACCGTCCCTCCTCAGCATCCCTGTAGGCCCCCTTCATTTTTGTAAGAACCACTTAGCCCAGAGGGCATCAGACAGTGTATTCTAGGCAGCCCAGTGCACCATGGTCCCAAACTATTTCCCCAGTGATGGTACTCTGCAGAATCAAATCTCCCACTGCTTCACAATTCTGCAATCATTTTCAGTCTGGTGATCAACACCTTTTTTTCAGAGATTTCTTTTCAAATGCACCTCTAATGGTTCGGCACATATTTGTTTCCTCATAATTGTGGGTTTCTATAAAGCTTAATGTCCCCTCTCTAATTTTGCAGCCGAAATATGTGGAGAAGATCTGACATGGGTAGGGCTGGTAATTTTATAAACTCAGACTCTAATTTTCATGCAGGAATCTGTGAGATAAGCAATGTTTATTTAAAATAATTTAAAAAAAAAAAGAAAAAGAACACCCGAGTCTCTACTGTTCTTTAAAAAATTGTTCTCTGTCTTTGTAGCTATCATAATTCCATTACTAAATCCTCTTTTCGCAGCAATTATAGGCAGAATTTGATGGATTTCAAATGGCCAAAGAAGATGCTTTATCATTAATAAGTATAAAAGGAAAAAATGTTCATGCATATTCAAAAGGAATTTAATCTTGGAGTTAAATGCAGAATTGGTTCAAAGTTTACCTTAGGTTGGATGATTCATGAATTTGCTTGCTTTTTTGTACTATCTATGATAGTGAAATGTTTACTGCTAATAATAACTAGGTACAGTCAGCCAAAAAGGGATGTTTCTTGGACGCAATGTCATGAAAGAAGGTTAATTTCCAACACGTAAGCCAATTCCTTTCCCTCCTTATGATTTTTCTTATTTTTATCAAAATTACCTCACACCAAGAGTCCTAAGACATTTATTTCCTATTCATAATTATAAAAGCTGATTTTCTATTGTAGTTCTTCTTGGAAGGGCATTTTAGCATAATACCCCTCTGATGTGTTCAAATATCAACAAGCTCTAAAATGGTACTCATTTGAGTGATTACACATTTGATTGATAGGAAATCTACAAATTATCGAAGTGGAAACTGCATTTAAGAACCTGTTTGTGTTAGAGAAAGCATAGAGTACAGACATCTCATGCATTTACGAGGACCAGAAAAATCAAGTCCCCAGGTACAGTATTTGAAACATCCTCCAGTAAAGTAGAGAGTAGAGAAAAATAACTGCAAATTCAAACTGTAGGGTTTACAAGGAAGGTGTCAGAAATTCTGAATTATTTAGAGTATGGTAAGCTGAAGGAAGAAGTAATGGAGAGGCTATAATACATATGAGACTGTCTGCAGTAATACTGCAGAAAAATGCAATACCAATGAAGATCTGACCACCTCTGATAGACCCCTTAAGCAGACCAAATAGATGCTATTTAAAGAGGCATTTTTTCAGTGCTTTCAATGGCAAGAGATTAAGCAAACCAAAAGTATAGTCTGTACTAAAAAAAACAGCTGAAATGGCACTATTTCTAAAGAAAATAAGAGACCTGGCAAAACAAGACTGTGGTGGGAATGACTGCTGTCATCTGCCTTCTGCTTAATGGGTATGGTGAGAAAGCAGGGAGGAAGATAAGGTTTAGCAGTGCTTTTATCCAAGCCCATAGGGCATGCCTAACACAGAGTATAATGAAACATTAATATCACAGGACTAATACCTGTGAACTCTAAGTACTGTTTTTCATCCTGTCAAAACTGCACAGGTTTTTTTTCAAGGTATAATATAGTGTTAAAATTTGAGGTAACCTGGTAAATTGTAAAATTCACTACAGACTTACACGGATTTCTTTTGCTTCTCATACAGAAAACGGTAGCACAGTAACTTTGATAGAATGTCAGGTGCAGATTCAGAACCATGTTATAGAATATAGATAGTACCTGTTTATAGAGTCTTGTTCTGAATAACCCGTCCTCCACTCCCTCTACTGTCTCACTGCTGAAAAGGGACATCTCCTACTGCAAACTCATTACAATTTTAAGCCCTCAACCACATGTTTTAGTAAACATTGTATGAAGATAGGAAAAATAAGTCTTTCTAACTGACTTTTCTTTTCTACAGAGGAATTAGGAAAAATTCCCCTGAAATCAATGTGTGATTTGTCCTGTTTCGCAAACTATAAGTAAATATTAAGCAATCAGCATCTCCTTTTTGTTTCTATAAGCTTTGCATTGAGTAATGCTTAGTACTCCATTGGATCACATTAGCAGACATGACATGATGTACTGTACGTGTCAGATGTATTTAATTTTGCCACACATTCTGTGGGTGGCTGAGGAACAAGTACATTCCAGGACCTTGAAAATGCTTCTTGTTCTGCACAAAGGGAAGCTACTTTTCTTTTTTTTTTTTTTTTTTAACAAAACCTTTTTCTAGTTATCTTACAGTATTCACCCTGAAGGACAAGAAGAATTTTAAAGGAACCAGACAGTAAATCGGCCAAGTGCTCAGAAGGCAAGAAAATACACCAGCTCTACCCATTGTCCGAATGATAAGCTCCCCTCATGAGATATATAGAACAGGTTAAGACTTTTTCAGAAAGTAGTTATGTTGGCACATGCATGTCATAGGCATTACACTTCTGCTAGCAAAATACCATATAATTTTTATACCTGAAGCTTCACATTCAGCGTAATCCACAATATTTTTTTTTAGCTACAGAATCAGCTGCCTTGGTCACGCAAGGTTAGGACTATAAGTAACACCAAAGAACTCTGGAATGTATTTTCCAGTAACAACATCTGGCTATTGAAGACCCCACTGACAGCTGCACTGGTGGCTGTGAGAGGCTATCTTCAGGTCAAACTGCTGTAGGGCTGGCTGAGCACTCCTTTTCACCAAGGAGATTTACTTTTTCCACCCTTTCCTTTTGAATCTGGATGATATCAAGTTTTCAACCTTTCCTTGGACTCATGAAAAACACTCATCATGTTGAGCTATAAAGTGATGTAAGAATACAGTTGAGCAATGATATAGGTGAGCTTGAACAGTTGAATTTAGTTAAGTTCACAAAAAAAAAGAATTTTTGCAAAAATGAGTCCAACAGCCAGATCTATGCTATCTTACGAATCAAGTAAAGTGGCTTGCCGTGCTATCCTATCAGCAGATCCTGTAGTAATGCTGCCTCCTCTGAGAATTACAACTCTTTCCTTTTTTTCTTCCTCTTCCAGGATGAAATATGTTTTTTCAGTGCCTTGTGAAGTGAGGTTTGGCCTCAGCATGTATGTCCCCAGAACATAAGGAGGGGCTAAGCCGCACCTTCTCTGAGCTTTCCACATTCTTCCTCTAACCTGCTACCATCTACTTGTGATAAGATGCCAGGCCTTTTCTAAGAAATTGATTTGCTTTGACTTTGGCAAAGTCAACTAAGAGAGAGATTTCACATCTTTCTGTTTATTTGATTGTTTATTTGTAAATTTTTGTTTAGTTGCTCTGAGGTAATTGTCTCATTGGAAATGATTTCCACAGAATACAAACTGAACCAGTAGGTGCCACAATAAAAGCTCTTTCCAACGGGAATTAGGAAAGAAAGATCACTGGAAGTGTTAGCAATTGCGTTTCCAGGAGAGACTGAGACTTAGACAACTTTTTCCAGTTGCCTTTAAGGTATGATTAAATTGTTTTGCATAGCTGAGAACTACAGGAAGGCTGCTCCTTGTGAATACTAGGAAATTGTTTTAGCTAGAACACTATTTTTGAAAATGTTCATTTTGTTCATTTGCCATTAATTTTGGAAATGCTCACGCCCAGCCCTCAGTGGATTTTACTGTTTGCAAAGAGCTCAATCAAACTCCTACTGAAATTAGTGGAAAAACCTGAGTAGTGGAAAAGTCTCTAAATGTAATCAAGTGCATCCTCTGCTTGCTCAGAGGACTTAACAGTCATGATTCTTATATGAACAACAGACAAAAAGTGCAACAGATAAAATCTTATTCTATCTGAAATCAATGACAGCTTTGCCTTTGACTATAACAAAATCAGGCTATCGGATAAAAGGCAGAAATAACATCGACAATGTAGCCTTTACTTTCTTCCTTTTATTACTCTTTACTGTCATCCTTCCCAAAACTAATGTGCATTGCAAATTGGATTTTAACTCTGAATAATAAGTCAGCATTAGGAAGGCCTAATTATAAACTCACTTTATATTTGCTATTGATTATGTGTAATCTTGATATACAGAGAGATAAGAATTAGATAATTTCAACCCAGTTAGATATCTTAATGTTGAAATTAGTGGGAGTGAGAGTTGGCCATAATCCAAAGCCGACTGGAGGAAAGTGGGATCTTTTTGTTCATTTGGATGAGTTTCATTTCAGATTCTCATTGAGGATCAAAGGGAAATTGTTGCTGAAGTAGATACTTTCCCCTCACCCTTTCTGAATTAACATTAAAACCCTATTTGAGTAGAGGTTTATGTTTTCTTTCTTTCAAACTCAGCAAAGTCTTTAAAAAATATAATTGTAGCTTAATATTTCCAATTATCTTTCATACAAATAAAAATATTTGTGTTGTATAAATGACCTTGGATTACTAAGGAAAGATGACTGCAAATGGAAAAAAAAAAAACCAAACATTTGCAATACTGAACATAGGCTGCGTTTGTATCTGGCAAAAACATTTTGTATGCTGCTATGTTGGCTTTGAACTTATTTCCCATGGGAGTAGATGTTGCTCAAGAAAACAGGTGTTTCAGTATAATACCTGGAGGGCATTATATAAGTAAGTTTAATAACATTTGTTTAAGGAATCCACTTAAGGTATCTTGCACTTTGTTTTGACACAGTTCAGCAGAAGATATTTCTTAGGATTTAAATATACCATGGCTCCTAATTGTAAATGCCCATGACTGCTACATAAATGTTTAGACTTGCTATCAATTTAAAACTGTACCAGGACAACACATTTTACAAGCTCTAGTTTTGGTATATCCCATGTCTCAAACTCCGAAAACAGAGACATTAACCACTTGGTTTATCTGGTCTGGAACACCAGACAGAGGTAGCTGCAGTCATATTAGTCAATGTGCTACTGCTGATTCCTGAGGGCTATGCCCACCCTGTGGAAGTTGCTTGTAACCTTACCCTTGGGGGATCAGATAGCTCTTACCTAATTCCACATCTCAAACAGAAGTTAGACAGAAGTCTAAGATAAGCACTGCAGTCCCATAGAGAATGAAAAAGGAGGGTGTTTTCAAAGAGACATTCATCACCCTATTTTCTGGTGTGATGAATTGGCACTTGAGCTGCCCACATCTCCATTACTGACAGAGAGTTCCTCTGCACCTAGCAGGCTTTCCAAAGCCAGTTTTTACGTGGATAGTGTTAGGGGAGTTAATGCTGTGGCTGTGACTAATGATTTATGGGGCATGCCTGCACAGGTGGGTACAGACAGCCCTGAGTTCGTCCTGTCCGTACTCCTGCTCAGTCAGCTAGCTCTGAGGAAAGGCAAAATCAGCTCAGGTCTGCCTGCACCTGCCTAAATAATTTGCGCCCTTTCAAGAAGAGGTGTAAGTGGCCAGTTACTGCTTTCAGCTGTACCCATGCAGATCTGCTGAGCCTCCCTTGGAGGAAAAAAAAATAAAATAATAATCAATAAGGAAAGATGTCTGAATGATGTCAAAAAATGCCGTTTCTGAGCCTGACTATGAAGAGAAAAGATGGAGAAGAAAGAAGCTGTGTCCCAGGAGGTATAGGTGATAAATATGTGAGACTAGGATTTCTTTTTAAAGGCCATTAGGCTCTAATTGCTCTGAAACAAGGAAAGTTCCATAAAATCAGCTCTTCTTCCCTTGCACAGACCACTGTGCTCTGAGTGTAAAGCAGATTCAGAGGTGTCTAGGACATGAGTTAAAATGCTTATTTTTGAAACTCTCTTCATCTTCTCTGAGTGCTGGGAGTTCTATTTTTATGGTGAAAGTAAGCACAGTAAGGAGTGCTACTTTTTAAATAGCATACTTGATGCTGTTTAACAAAGGAAACACATTGAAAGTATCTGATAGCGAAATTTGCAAGGAAAAATACAAAAAAATTTTTTGTTTGTTCTTAAACATGGTTTTAAAGCTGGAATGTGTGCATTTAAAAAATGTTATGGGTTTTTTTCTGGGTATAAATCTTTTCCTTTTTTCCATTGGAGATCAGGCAAAGGTGAATCAAATCTGGAGGCAGATCTCTAGTCATAAGGGTGTCTACCATTAGACTTTTGGGTGTCCTAACAGAAAAAAAATCACTCACTATGTTAAGTAAATCTTGACAACACTATACCTCCTTACAAATTTTGCACCTACTTCTTTCAATGTTGTCACTTAGTTATATGGGTAATAATAATGATGTCTCAGATGCATGAGGTTATCTGTTCAGTTGTCTGTTGTAAAACCATATAGAAATAAAAAAGTTGATTCTAAGTATCTGTTGAAAAATAGGATTTCGTATTTTTACTCCAAATATGCATTCTGAAAGCAATTAATTTTTGACATGGAGTTGTCAGTCGAGAACTACAGTGCTGTGTGGTACCTCCAGTGGGCTGTGAGGAGTGAAATTCTTCTGGGAGAAATGGCCAGTTGTGTAGTTATTATATAGTGCTTGTTCACAACAGCGCTCAGCTGTGGAAGAAACCCAATTTTAAGCCCAGAAGTAGTAAAGCATAATCACCACAATCTGTGTGACTTGAGAAAGAAGAAGGTAAACGTGAAAATGTTGGTGAGGGAGCAGACTAATTGCAGAACCTTTCTGCTATAACTGTACTACTCCAGACTAACACACAGGTTCCACTGCATCGCTTTGCAGACAGATATCAAACTTAGGACCATTGGTATCTATGCTATTACGAAGCATCAGCTAGGTTTGAATTGTTCTTTTCAGCTGGAGAAGTCTTTCTGAGAACCTATTTGATTTCTGGAGACAGAACAATTCTGTTGATATTTTACTCAGGTACATTTAGACAGGTAATACAGAAAAGAGTCCTAATGAACAAAACCTCGCACAATGAAAAATCACATTGGTAAAAAATGGTTTTGTTTTAAACTTTTCACCTTGTCCTTTACCTACATATTTTTGGAGTGTCTGGAGCTTCGTATCACATCTATCTTTCTCTCTCTTTTCTTTGTATATCTACAGATTTATGTACCTGTGTCTACAACAGACCTTACTGTTATATTCTTAAACAAATGATCTCATTCAGAAATCTTCCCCAAGAAGCTGGGAATTGAGTGAGTGTCTGTTTCTTTTTACTGATTACAATAAAGGATGATTACTTCAGAAGCAGGTGTCAATAGAGTGTGGGCATTGAAATTTGGAAAGATTAATTCCTCTGTTTGCAACTGTTGTCTCTATGGGAAAGACTTCAGAAAAAGACATAATGTCCATTAAATTAGGAATCTCCCTGATGCTGAAATGCAGCTTAAAAGGTACTAAAGTATTTGAAATACACATGCGAAGTCCAGAAAACTGCTGCTGCTGTTTTTTTTCCACCTGCGTTCATATCCTTGCTAGTTACAAATGTCTTGTAAAATTTTCTTGATTTTATTGTACACTGCATCTTTAACTTACTATTACCTGAAAGGATATGGTTTTGTAAAGTATGGAAAACATCTGAAAAACTGTTTAATATCCTCTATTCTTCAGTTTTACTGGAAGATAAAGGTACTCCAAGCAACTTAAGGATCTTACCAGATGAAATCCATATGGGGAATGAGAGGCACTTGTGTCTTTATCATAAATGTCAAGAAATACTTCAAAATAAGACAGGACATCCTCAGCTTCATGTGACTTCAAATTCTGTGTTACTAATTAACATTACTGAGTATGAAGACCGTGTGAGGAGCAGATCATATCATTGCTTATGGTTATCATCACGGGAGAATGGACTCTGGCATATCTTTTGCAAATTTATTGAAGCCATTTTAAAATATCTAAATCTTACTTTTCTTGTAAGATTCACAACTTTATTTCATAGCATCATAGAGTCTTAGAATCATCGAACGTTTTGGGTTGGAGGTGATCTTAGCAATCATCTAGCTCCACACATGCCACTAGACCAGGTTGCTCAGAGGTTTTTGCAGCCTGACCTTGAACACTGCCAGGGAGGGGGCATTTATTTCTTAGAGTGCTTCTTTAATTTTCTGCTCTGAACTGTGTTACTAATTTTTAACAATCTATTCCGACACATTACTTTAGCTTAAAATAGGGGTTTTGCCTTCTTATATTTAGCCCCTGACTTTAAAGAGAGATCAGTTGTTTCTTCTCTTAGCATTCAGTTTGCCCAGTTAAAAAACCAAAGACCAGTTCCACACTGAGGAACTTAACACAGTGAGACCACACAAATTTCTGGTCTTTGGATGCAAGAATGGAAATCACAGTCCCGAGTAATACATTTAAATTCTTTGAGGATTTGGTACAGCTGGTGCTTATGAATGGAATTCACTCACAAGAGCCAGCATGCCGATATGCCAACACCATAAGAAATGCCAGAGAGGAATGTCTGCGATTCTCGCCATGGCCTCTACCATATTTCTGTGTTTTTTTTTTTTTTTTTTGTTGTTTTTTTTTTGTTGTTTTTTTTTTTTACTTGAAATACCTTATCTGATGCATCTTAAAAGTAACAAACTAACCTGTTGTCTCTGGAGATACGGGTTCCTACTTTAATAGAGAACCCAGCTAGGGTATACTGGAGGATTCATGCATTTATATTAGTTCAGACTTGAAATAGCAAATTTGAATTGATGTGCCTTGTAGAGCTATCCTTGAAATTGTTCGCAATGGCTGTGGATTATTTTGAGATATGCTAGTGTATTGGTGCAATCTAAAATCTAGAACTTTAAAATAAAATTAAAAAAGCAAACATTAACTAAGTTAACACCGTCAATATGCCATCATTTTAACAGTCCTGTGTTACTGCATTCAGATGGTTAGGAAAAAGGATTTTCAATGTTTTTATTTAAAAAGTAAAAGTAGGGAGAATTATCACCTGCATAAATTTTATGTTGCAAAAGCATCAAGAGACCATTAAGAAAGCATATAAAAATAAAAGAGACCAAAAATTTCATAGAATAAGTAGCAAACAGACATCCTGAAACTAGTAAAGTTTGGTTTCATACACAGAAGGTCTTCTCAAGAACTTCATTTGTTAATCTGCTATAGCAGTAAATCTTTCACCTTCTCTTAAATCTTTTGCTTCCAGTTGAGTCACATTTCTATAGGCTACTAAGAGAATATAGCTAGCTTTTTGTACAAAATATGAAGGCTGTTGTCATCCCAATTTTGAAACTCCATGAAAACATAATTGTAATCATAAGACCAAATATAACCTTGTTATTAAGTAAATAACTAGTTCAAGCCTCCCTGAAATCTTCTCCACCCATTAGTGTAGGATATATAAAGTTTTTCACATTCTTTGTCATATTTATTTGCTTGTCAGTTCAGTTACTGATGCAATTAAAAGGCTCTATGTAAGTATTACATTTATGACAGAAAAAACCCTATTTGTGGACTTCACTCATTCATCACTGTTTTAAAGACTTTTTGGAGTTTGGTTACATAGCAACATTCCATTCAAACATCCCCACTGGCAATTTTGTTATAGTTGCCAGAAATGTATCATTCAGCAGGTGATGCTGTCTGTTAGATTAGGTGTTCTGGTGAGATAATCTTGTTTCAGTGAGCTAAACATTTATACACACACAAAACTGACATTTAAGACCTTAAATTACTGGCAAGTTAATATAACATGCCTTTATCAGTATGTTTGTTTAAAAAATAATGAAACATTTCTTTAAAAAGAAAATACTAGTTTTCTTCATTGCAAAGATCGATTTTGTATCTATGTCTGTCCAAGCAATATTACTATGGATTTGCAGAGATTGCATTTAATTGGGTTAAATGATTGCATAGGAATGTTGAAAATAGAATGAATCCATCAATAATTAGCTAAGACATCTTTATTTTTTCTTTTGGAACTCATGTACAAGCAGGGTCAATTTATTTCACCTGTCTTCAGGGCATCAGTTCAGTATATGAGTCTAGTGACTTCTTAGATTCCTTAGGTTAGTCCACCATGCCTTCAACCACCTGCCCCAGAAAAGTGCAAGAAGTTAGAACCCTGTCTAATGTGGGTCAATACAGATTTTTTTTTACCATATAGGATATTATGTGTGATGCTGGATGCCTATGTTTAGGCAACTGACTTGAGCTCTCAGATGTTTAAATTGTCTTTGAGGGAGTGAGACTCATGCATCCTCATGGAAGTGCCTAGACATGAGTGAAGTCCCTAACCTGTGAAAGTATTTTGAACTCTAGTCAATACAATGAATGGATTATGGAGTATTCAGCTGGCCAAATGCAGGCATCTCCTGTGGACAGAGTTGCATAGCTCTACAGATTTTATTAACTCTACTAAGAGTCAGCTCAGCCATGTAAATCATAGAATCACTGAATGGTTTGGGTTGGAAGGGATCTTAAAGATCATTCAGTTTCAACCATGGGCAGGGACACCTTACATTAGACCAACTTGCTGAAAACCCCATCCTACCTGGCCTTGAACACTTCCAGGGATGGGGCAGTCACAGCTTCTCTGGGCAGCCTGTGCCAGTGCCTCACTACCATCATAGTGAAGATTTTTTTCCCCTAATACCTAGTTTCTTAATGCCCTCTAAATATAACTTGTAAATGTAGAAATTTGGTTCCATATAATCTGTTCACGGATATTTTGACTGGCTGCCAACCAAGGAGGGGTTGGGCTTCCCATCCATGTGTCCTGTCTGCCAGCCTGAAACAAATCCCAGGTACCCAGAATCATCTCCTTACCTTCCCTGTGAACATATATGAATCAACCCCTGAATCACCATTTACCGTAATGAGAACTTAGACACCTATTTCACATGTAGACACATCCACTTGTACACATTAAATGCCTACAACCTGGATTGATTGCTTACACAATTAGACAAGCCTAACCTTGTTGTCTAGCATGTCTCTAGAACCAGCAACAGGCACTTCCAATGGGAAATTCAGATCTTTTTAAGATCAGAGCGAGCTACAATGAGATTCCTATTTCTTTCCCTGGACAGTACTTCACAGTTAATGTTATTCTGTGTAGGTTATGGGCACTGTAAGTGAACAAAGATGATACAGAGGCAAGGACCTGTGAGAAGCCTATGGAGAGCAGAACATGCCCAGAGCTGTCTTTAAGATTCTGGGGAGAAACAAGCAATAACACATGCCACTATGGGTAAGTGACAATTGATTAAAAATAGGGATTTGAATGAAAGTCCCATAAAACCCATTATTTTGGGGTGAAATTCATGAAGTTTTGTACCTTAGATATTACCAGTATGGAGGGAGGTGCACTGGTATTTGATTTCATGCATGTGTTGTAAGTTCAAAGATGAAACTTGTCAGATATTTTATTTCTTTTGTTTTCAGTTATTCAATGAATAAAGCACACTTACAAAAGAACACATAATCCTAGCATAGAACTGTCTTTTGTTGTATGTTTTGCAAAGAAATAAGAAAGACACTGGGAATTCACAATTTGAGAGCTTCCTTCTGTGTGGGCTGAACAATATAAAACAGATAGTTTCCTTTCATTACTGTGTGGGACTGTCATTTAAGGCACAATCTGAATGGGTATGGAGCAGCTGTTCTTCAGTTCTCTGGCGTTTAGTCTGACAGCTAAATTCAGTAAATCAAGAGCTCCAACAAAGTTAGGAAAAGGCTTCTGTGCTTGCTTCTTTTAGTCAGCTTAGCAGTTCAGAATAGGGTACACTGCCCAATGTATAAGGAGATGCAGAGACAAAGCTTTGATTTAAGGTGATGGTTTCATGGGTTTTTGTCTGTCTCTCTTAAAAAAGATCAGGAATTCTTAACCTACTATCTGTAATCTTGTCAGAATCAATCTAAGGTTAACAGCTTGGTACAGTTTAAGTAGGTTCTTCTTTTATCAAAAATCAAGATACAATAATAATATAAAGCTCTTCTGCTGGACATCAGCTGTCACTTTGTATTGCAGAGATAGTGGGAGCCAGGAAAGGTCAGGAAATAAAAGCTGTAGAATTAGAATACCTATTATCCACATCTCTGACTCCTTCGGCTCCCTTAGTATAGTCCTTTATAAGAAATGTTTTTGTTTCCTCCTGCAGATCTGAAGCCATTCTTTAGATTTCATCTGAAAGTGAAAGTGAAATTAGTAAAAGGACATCTCTAGATTTTGCTGTGCTTAGACTAGCACACATGTATCATCCAGATATATTTGACCTCTAAAGCCTGTCACTGTTGCTCTAGCAGTAATAAATGGGCGTTATGACTATTATATGTGCATGCATACACATGCACATGTCTTAGCCCTTTGAAGATGTGCTGGCTGCTTTACATTCCAATTTGTTTTTGCAACTGCACTGAGCAGTGTATCCAACTTTCTTTCCAATGCAAAGTCCTTTCTTCACATGTAACTATAATATTTAGTAGATGGAAAAGCTCTCTGGAATCTTTGCATTGGAGCACTTGTAGGGCAGCCTTCATTCTACAGCACCTCAAATGCATGTAGACAGAAATTATGCAGATACATCCATTGCCGTGAAATCAATGCTTGGTGGAAAGTGGTTACCTGGCCAATGCAGTAATGGAAGGGAAGCGTCTGTTGTTATGACAGACCTGTATGTCGACTGTTAAAATCCTATGAAAAATATTGTAAAGTTCTTTTATTATCTGACCTTGAAGGTTAGATTCTTCCTGAAGAAAAAAGGATCTGAAGATATTCAGATGTAAATTATAGCAAATGTGACTTTTTGAAAAGAGTTTCAAAACTTCCCTGAAAGAGTTTCAAAACTTCCTCCTTGGATACATTTTGAAGTACATGTAATATTTGCATTTACAAAACAAAAGAACTTCTATCCAAATTCTCCTGCCTATGCCATTTTATCTAATGCCTCTAAACTGTACTTGATGCAGCTGTAGAGGAACATGGGTGACACTTTTTCCCCAGTACAGTGGACTGTCTCTGCCTCTTTCGTTATAATGCTTTACAGCATTGACAGCAACCACCCAAACACAAAACGTCAGAGCCAAGATACACCATCCAGTATGCACCATCCACACTCTTCTTTCCTCTAGCAGCAGATGAAGCATTTTGGTTTAAGGAGAAGTCATAGGTTAGACTGTCAAAAAAACACCTATTCTAGGCACAATTTTAATGAAGCTTTGTACATTATTGAGTGAGCAGAAAAGGAACTTTGGGATCCAAAATGTCACCTGTTGGATAAGTGAGAGTGAACTGGTCTTAAATTCTGCTGAAAACATGGAAATGGGCTTAGTTCTTTCTGTGTAGATGTGTTCAATAAGGTAAGTAGATGCCTATATTCACATGGGCACATAAGCATATCTGGACAGGCTTTTTAATTAATAGCTATTTAATTTGCAAAGAATGTTGCCATTATTAAAGACATGTTAATACCAATGGATAAGTTAGTTAATCTCCTTTTATAAGCTGCCAACATGTAGTGACATTTTCTGGTGTTTTTTTATGAGTTTCATCGCAGTGAAGTGCTGGTTCTGCTGTATAATTCAATCCATTTTACTGACTCACAAAGGGTGGAGTAACATGACAAAGTCTTTCAGTCCTTCATTTTGAACTTTTCATAATGCTCAGTGATTATACATTCATCTGCTTATTAACATCAAGTACAATACTATGTGAACTCTTGATCCATAATTATCATTGTAAAACTAACTTTAAAGTACAACAGAACCACCCTGACATGTAAAGAGATAGAGAAGTATGCTGGATCTGAGGACATGCAAATAAAACTTTAGACTGTCATGAAGAAGTGTGTGTGTGGGGAGCCCCAACCACCATGTCATGAAGACAAGAATCTTGGCCAGAGGTAAGGGCTCTGGATAGTAGGTAGTACAAAGAAGCCAAATAGTTAATGAAATAATGATTGTCTGCCACAATACAGGACTACCTGCATTAAGTCTTTTGGGATAAAGAGGAAGGGATCACCTGTGTGTGCAAGTCTGCTTTCTCTCATGATCATTCGTGGATGTGAGGAACTAAGTTCAAGCAGTGAAAATGGGTTAGTTGTATTAATAACCTACCTTGCTTTATTTGCTGGAAAAAAACCAACCAGTCAACCAAAACAGCAAACTGCTGTATTCCATGAGTTTTTGAAATTCATGTCATGTAGGGCGGACTCAAAGGTTTTGTGAAGGAGTCTGTAGGAGTCATGGGAATCTGTGCTGTGTGCCTAAGCCCTGTGAACTGCAAGAAAACTCCAAAGTTCCTCTACACAGCTTTCCTGAGATTTAAGAAAGTGTTCTTATTTTGTGTAGGAACGAAGCAGAAGATTTTCGCAGTTATTAAAAATCAGAAAGTCTTTCTTTCGATGAGGTTTGTTGTTATATCACTTAATTTTGGAATGCTGTCCTGTCCTGCCATTTCACATGTCTCTCTAAGTTAAGGACCCTTACCACCAACATACTACTCACTATTTTATGACGCACCTTCTCTATCACTCCTTAGGCAATAATTAGTAGTACTTATGTTAACATCTAAATATTAATTGCAGAAGAGACCTTAATGAGGGACTTGCTTATCTGAGGTAACTGTACTGTACATTGGACTAAAACCACTGTAATATTGTATTTGATTATTCTCACTGGACATAGTGGATTAGCAGTCTCAATTACAGAAGGGTAGGGAGACAAAGAAGATAACAAGAAAAGAAAACACAGAAATTCAGATTTGATCCTGTGATATTTTAATTTTGGTAAGCAAAACATGTCATAAAAATTTCAAAGTGACTTATGAACCCAGACCTTGTATCTTAAACAGACAGATTTGTAAAGCCAGCTAGACAGCTGAAGATTTAGATACAGTCATCAGAGGAAGTTTTTTTTAAATCACTGAGCAGCCAGCAGAATATAATTATTGAAATAATAGGAGTTTGCTCTAGGAATCAGTCAGAGCTGAGATGTCTAAGTTCACAGAGTTTTTTCATTGTCCATCTTCTGGCTGGTTACATAGCAACAAGATTGAATAACTTCTGTCCAACCATTTTCGAGGTGTAATCCTTGTTTTTAGGGTTTTTGTTTCCCTACATCCCATGATTTTTTAATTATTCAAGAGAAACTGAAAGAGCTTAAATGGGAAATAATGAAAGACCTATTCTGTTAGAATAGCTGTTAGCTTGCCACTAAAATACTTTTGGGAGCTCAATGTGAATCAAATACCAGTGGTGAGACCCAAACCTAAGTCTTTCTAAGTGGTCAGGTAATTTAACCACTCTGCTATGGACTAAAACTACAAAATCTTTCTGGCCTTTTCAGGCTTCTTAGACTTCTTTTTTTCATGTTTATGGGGCTAGATTTTGTGAAAAGGCCTTGTGAATCCTTTTGAACCTCAAGCCACCAGGTTTAGGGAAGGGTTTAGGTCATCCTAGATTTTGTTGCCTAATGAGCAAGCTATGTATCTAGTTTTCTAATTAAAATACTTAAGCTGACCAGATGTAGGTGTCTTCTTGACAGTGACCTTAATTGACTAGGTCTCAGATGACTTCAGCAAGAATGTAGGATCATTCATGTAGATTCCTACACTCTATTTTAGGCCAAGTGTTTTGAGAAGCTCAGTACTGTTCTGTCTCAAACAAATACAAAGCCACGCTACATTCAACTAATCTAAGGTGTTTCTGAGTGTGTAACACTTTGAATACCTTGGTCTTCCTTCAATGAAAAGAGACAAGCATTGTCAGAGGACAACTTAATTCTGGAGTAAGCCAAATCACCCTCCAGAGCTACATGTCTCCTTTGACAAAGATGAAGGTTATGGTGAATAGATGCCTAACTTAAGTAGTGTGAAACCAGCCTTTCCAGTTTGGAACTGCTGTGTTGTTGCATGCTTTGGAAAAACTCTTCTTAATGGTTACCTTTGGGTCAAGTGGTCTGTGTTTATGTTTCTGTGTTGCTGTATATGCACAGTATGTAAACATGTGTACACAGGTATAAGATAAAAATGCGCCGTTAATTAATCTATTGGCTTCAGGAAGCATACCTATTAAGAAAAATGAAACTCATTATATGTATTACATAGTTTTTTAAAATATGCATAGTGGGACTGAAACAATTCCAGCCATTCTCATAAGTGACTATGAAAGCCTAGGTTTATTATATGATGTACTAATTGTGAAAGGAACATAAGCTGTGCTTCAG
Source organism: Psilopsiagon aymara (assembly GCA_024733675.1). NCBI lineage: Eukaryota > Metazoa > Chordata > Aves > Psittaciformes > Psittacidae > Psilopsiagon > Psilopsiagon aymara. The sequence continues at coordinate 55,007 of JANRGW010039848.1, forward strand.
AAGAGGGTGTATCTCATTGTCACAATTGTTTAATAAACATCAACTCCAGCATCTGTTTGATTTCTAATTGCTCTGTTATCTAGACTACCAGAACAAACTTTGTATCACATTTAGCCCAAGCTCTTAGACCAGCAAGCAAACCCAAGGATTTCATATAGTCACCACAGAAACAAAGGTAAGCAGTTTGAATTCTTCAAGACTGTTAGAGTACATAATGAAACCTTGAATGAGGAGGTCAAAACTTCTAACAGCACCAGCTCAAAGAGGACACAGTGCATACAGACATCCTGTACATAATAATCATAATAATTAAGACCAGTCTTGAAAAGCCAGGATTGGAGATCTTTACATTTGTATTATTCCCTCCAGGACTGGCTGAACTGGCCCTGCCTGAATTCCTTATGTGGAGGAAGCTGGGTGAGAGGAGAGAGAAGTAAACATGCCAGGCATGGGGAGGCATGCTTGCCCTGGCAGATCTGGGAGGTCATGGTTTGTCCAAGCCTCAGGCTACTACTTATAAGCTTGCAAAATGAACAGAAGATGAGTCTGGTTTTTAGGAAGACTGTGTAGACACCTTGTTGTAAACAAATTTAAAGAAGTTCCTTGGAAGACTTTAAAACCAAGGTTAAGACCTAATATTAGGATCACAGCACTGCTATCTCACATGACAAGTACCACATGATTTGGTGTTTCATTGAAGTCCAAGTTCCTGAGACAAATGGTTGTCTAAAGCTCTCAGCCTGGTTCTTTGGGGTTTTTTTTAAATAAGAATTTAAGTCTGAGAGAGAAGTGTTGGCCTTTCTGTACGTATTAGACATAGAGAAGGAGACACCTCCAGAAGGTGATTCATCTTAACCTAAGATAGGTATCTAAGATAGGTCATGCAATTTGCCTCTGGTGGTGTTTATGTTCTCCTACACTAACTAGAAGAGAAGCCTTAGTGACTAGCTCACACTTAGAAGGCTGATTTTTAGACATCTGGAAGCCATCTGAAGGCAGTGTTTGCGAGCTTCAGTAATAAGGCTGGCTAGCCTGAGCTTCACATTATATTAGTGGGATGCACATGGCCTTTGGCTTTCTTAGAGACTGGGCAGAGCTCAGTGCCTGCAAAAAACTGTATTAACACACCCTGTGAGAGATTATCTGAGGGAATTCCCTGAAGAGAGAATTTTTTATCCTACCTGCAGCAACTTTGAACAATAGTGACAAAAATGTCGTAAAGCACTGGGGAGAAGTGGTGAATACATGAAGGAAACTAGAAAGATAGCTCTCAAGGAATGGAATTTCTTTATCTTTCCTGACCTCAGCATGGGGAATGGCCATGGGCAATGGGAATTCCTCCATACATCTACCACCATGAAAAATGTGAAACCAATGACAATGAAATATCTACAATTTCCAGGCACATTTAGCCTAGGGGTTCAAGCGGTCACAGCAGGTTTCCTTCATCACACCCGTTTTTACAACATGCAAAACAGACCTTTATTCTTCCACTTCAGTTTATGGCTTCTTGTACATAACAATGGATACTAATTGTTAGCTGTGTTTATGACAGTAGTGTCCCTGGCAATTCAAACGAATGGACTACCATCTCAGACTTCACAAGCCACTTCAGTATTTCTTGATTTTTACAGCTAAGTTACATGACTTTCAGGATTAACTGGAAGATGCACCTGTTTTCTCAGGCCTTGACTGACAAGAAAAAGAGTGGATGGGGTGAATGACTGATGGCTTTTGGACAGACTCATGCGGAGATGGTTAAAGATTTGCTAGGGAAGGCTGTGCAACATAAGTGGGTAGCTTATTGCTCACCATGCTATGCAGAAAGAGTTGTTATGGATAATCCAGTGCACTTTAATTCACTGTTTTCATATTTTAGTCCATAAATTCTTTAATATGTGCAGGCTAAGAAAGAGCCACGATAGAAAACTAGACGAGTAATGTGAAATTGTGAAATAAACTTGCAATATCAGTATGGAAAAGGTGTCTTCCTCAACTGGTCAAACATGAACAGGATAAATGGTCAAACATTTCTGTTCAGCTGTACATTCAGGAGCTTGAAACCCAACTCAATAGTGCTGTCATATGAAATAATAATTGCTGGAAAGATGCAGATCACATAATTAGCTAAACTATCGAACCTGGGTGCAGCAGAAGATAATGAATGTCTCACATCTCTCAAGTTCAAGGAAAGCATGCACTGCTTATAGTCATTCAGCTCAGTTTTGTTCAGCCATTCATTCAATGCAGACCAGAAATGCTGGGTTCTACACACACCACACCGTATATCTGGATGCACATCATGCATGGTCACTCTGGTAGGTCTGATAAATTGCATTTATTGTTTCATAACCATGTGTGTGCTTAGTGCCAGGATGTCCAGAACCCTTCAAATAGTCCCGTCTAAACATAGCTGGAGTTATGAGATTTTCTTCACAATGTTCTTTGACTAATTGTAGTTCAAATTAACCCTGAGTAATTTTAAAAGTATCTGAGCCAGCTCCATTAGATGTAAAGGTGACCTAAATGCTGCAGTCAATAGGGAGATGCAGACACTGGATGCTGAATCAGCTTCCAGATATGTCTTTCTTTCTCTGTTGATTCCCCAGGGGCCTGGAGCAGTAAAGCTTCTGGCTTGCATGCTTCAGCTAAAGGTGTTTCTCGGAGGAATTCAAGTCTACATGATCCCTGGCAGAAGAGCACAGAACAAGCCAGACTGCATTCCTTTTCTTATGGAGCCCCATGGGGACCTGGCTATGTGGTCTCTATCAACAAACAGAAGAGGTCTGGGACCTGGTCCTGAGGCAAGTGATGCTAATTGCCTCTCATTCCCACTGCTACAGGCTTGCTGCCTCTACGGCAGATTTCCTCTGGGCAGAAGCAGCTGGAGTAGTCCAACGAGAGACTAGTAGCAATTAAACAGTGTGAACCATCAATGCTCGAGCTAGGTTCATGGCCCTAGCTGACTTTTCCAGTCTTATTAAAGCATTGTACACTAGTATTTAGATTTCTGAGAAATACCAAAATTAGCAATCCATTACATATGCAGTCTTTGCCAATATTAGTCAAAGATGGATTTACACCAGCAAGGATTTGGTCTTCAGGGTTGTATTTATTTTTTTTTTTTTGGCAAAAGAGCCTTCCCATCCACTCCTCAGTCAGTAGCTACAGATAATTACTCTAATTTGGAAAATAATTGGGTTTTTGGACAATGTGCTTTTACACACTGTATCCAGCTGTACATCTTAACCACTCTAGTATGAGAAGCTGCTTAACTCCCACCAATCGTTATTTGTCTGTTATAATAAATATTTCGGTTGCATACATCTCTGTATTAATTGTAATTTTTTTGGAATATTTTTAGAATTATTTAGAAAAATTCAAGTTTAGCATAAAAAAGTGACTAAGAGGTCATTTTGAGAAATCCTGCTCTTCTGCTCTAGACCAGTGTTACTCATTCTGCAGTCGCTGCCAGATGGCTCATGAAATATTTATTGAGAAATTAAAACCAACAACAACAACATTGAAAATGACAGCTTATACATACACATTTTCCCACAAGCTATTGAATGAAAACCTTTTCCCCTGTGAGGGCAGTCAGACAGAGTGCAGGCTGTCCAGAGAATTTGTGCAGTGTCTATCCTTGAAGGTTTTCAAAACCCAACTGGAGGGGTCTTCCAATCCTATGATCCCACAATCCTATGAAACTGGTGTGAGTGAGAATATAAAACAAAGAATAAGTCTGACATTTAGTCCAATATTGATTTGGTTATCTATCGAAATTGCTGGAGTAACACAGCACAAGATGACTCTTGGATTTAATTAGAGTTCAAGGGACTGGTGAAAAAATAAAGCTTTTGTCGAAAATCTGAACTTAATGTTTAAACCTAGTGGATTTTTTTTTTCAGTCTAACACATGATTTTGCGTACTTTAAGTGCTGCTTGTGAATTTGTAAGAATTCTTGTCACAATCTTCCAAAAAATTAACACAGCTTTGTACAGATACGTACGTTTTTTGTGGGTTTCAGTAACTCCAGTAGAGCAAGGTTCAGCCAACTTCAGTTTATTTCCATGTCAGATGTGTGATTTATATTCCTTTTTTTTTTTTTTTTTTCCCAAGACAAGAACATGGCCTGTATCCTATGAATATTTGGGTTTTATGTTTACTCGCTGCATTGAAGTGGTTCTGTGTTTTGTTCCATGGTTTAGTGCTTGAGTCATTAGAAATGTTCCATTTGTTTCAGATTTTTTAGCCAATTGTTTAACTGGAAATTACTCTTTGACACCTTTTCCCATAGTTTTTCAGGGAATGGAAAATGTTTAAAAGGGAATAATCACAGGACTGTTGTGTACTCATCTGCTTAATCTCTACACATAGATAAGAATCACACATTCAGAATGCTACAGATAGTGAACATGAGTGTTACAGTTAAACATGATGTTTTGAGATCAAAGGTGAAATATATATATGTCACTTGGAAGATACTGGTTTATAATTGTGGATAAAGACTCTTAAAAGAATTCCTGCTTATACTGGTATACTGTTATTGATCTCTTTGATTGTAAATGAGTCCTGTGGGGATAGGCAAATTACACAGGAACACCAGGGAACATGTTAGACGCTTGTCTTTATCTATCTCTTTTACTCGAGCAACTGATAAAAATTAATCCCTGATCCATGAAGGCAGATGAATCAGGAAACCTACAACAAGAGCAGAGCCAGCTCTGCTCAGTCCCCAGAGGACAGCACAGGGAGGTACTCTGAATGCCAAGATTTTGTAAACAGCAGGAAAAAGTTAAAAGTTGTGTAATGACATGCTACTCACTTATATTCACTGATGTAGGTGACAGAAATCGCTGTCTTTTCTGTTTCTGTCCTGGACTGCTTCTTGATGCACAGGCCAATTGTTTTTCAACCTGGAGATAGTTTGACAGCAGAAACAGAAAGTCTGAAACTCACACAACACTTTGTGACCATTGTGTTCAGCAGGAAATCTGTATTAGTGGGTTACTATAAATTATCTTACCATCCTGGCACAGACTGTCAAGATCACAGAAGCTAAAAACAGAGCAGGAACTCTCAGTATCCCACTACATCTGTAAAAAGCCTCACATCCAGAGCCTGATTTTCAGTGGCCCTTCAGTGTACTGGCCATGCAGGATTAGCATCACAGAAAATCATACCACAGCAATATAGATGCTTCCATATTGTTTCAAGCATTTTCCAACACATATTCAGAAAAATCTGTAATTAAGAATGACACTGGCATCAAAGAGACCCAGTCAGCATTTTCTACTAACTTCTCAATTTGATAAAAATCATCACGGTTCAGTCTGAGCAAAGAGTGAGTAAGAAGTCCTGAGTCATCCCCTGCAGTGTTACCTGTCAAACCATCAATGAAATATTTCAGTCTGTGCCTCTGGTGCTTAATTGCTTTACAAACCAACAGTTCAAATACTCCATTAATTTTTCATGGGCTAGTTCTCCTCATCGCTTACCTATGGTCTAGTTGGAAAAAGTTAGTGAAAATGAGTTTGAACTTGCATAATCAAGCTCTTTGTGCATTATGAGTAGGCCAAAGTGACTTTTGCTTTTAACAGTGAGAAGCGTAATAGTCAGTTTGCTGGTGTGCAGTTCAGAAATGACTTGGCAAATACTTCTTCAAATTCTTCTAAAACAGAGCAACGAATTTTCCAGAGTCAAGGAAAAAATATTCACTCATTTTCTGTCTCTAAAACAAAGGTAAAGACGAAAAGGCAAGAATATAGCAAATGCTGAATAGAAAATACCTCATATTGCAGAAGCCTGGTTGTGACATCAGTGTGTGTTTCTCCTTTAAAAAAGGATTTTCTAAAGTTTTTCCTGTTATCATCCTGCACTCCAAGTTCTGTCCTTCTCTTTGCTCATTATTCCCAGTTTTAAAGATTGTGTGGGCTAACTTAAAAAATTAAAGAAATCTTTTGAAAGTGAACTTTTCCCTTTTCCTGACCATAGTCCAATGGAAAACATCTATAGGACTCCCCAGTCTGTTTCCCAGCTCCAGAAACATCTTTGCCAAACTGCAGTTTGTGTAATTTGCACTTCAAAATGTGGGCACATAACCTCACTGCTCTCTGAGTTGTGGGAATAAACAGAATTTCTCCACAAATCTTCGGGGCAACTTTTAATCAAAAGTCTGCCTGGGGCCGGATGTTATCATACAACATGAGGAAGCAAGATTGTGATAGATCTACTCCCAGAAAGGTTTAATCAAATATGTTCAGTCAGAGCACTCTGCCTTTGAGTCACTGATGGGCATAGGCAATGCAGGAGTGATGCAAGAAGCAAGAATGTCCTTAAAGAAGCACGGCATTCTCTTGTCCCTTGCATTTAATGTGGACAGCATAGAGCACCAAGCCCTGCTTCCTGCTCCTAGGGTTTTGGGTGATGTGCACTTGCTCTAATTTCTATTACTTTCCATTTCTAACACTAGAATAAATACAGTGGAGTGAGTTCAATATTCTTTAAAATCACATGCATTTGCATACACCTCTGGATGGTGTTTTCAAAACTCAGTAACCCATAAATGAAGAATAGCAAAAATATTTATTACCATCAAAAGAATAAACCTGAGGAAAAATCAGGTAGAAATGATGCACTCACAGTATAATTTATTTATTTGTAAGTTTATGTAGAACTGCTTATGAGTTTCATGTCTTGAGTATTAACTAATCATCTATTAATACTACAGAGACCTAATTTGCATCTCAATTATGCTGGTGTTATTCTAAAATAACTCCACCAAGTTAATGCTTTTGAATCCAGCAATCCATTAACACCTTCAGTTTGGAATTTCCCCAAGTTTACCCTATTTTATCTGAGATTGTGGAATGAAGACTCATGTCTGGAAGAGGGGCTAAAAAACCATTAGCAAATTGCTTAGGATGCCAAGGCATCAGAAAGAGATCATCAGTGAAAAGTAGCTTAGGAATTTACTCCTCAGAGCAAAGAGAGTGGGGCAGATTACTTATGATACTGAAAACACAGGTATCAGGGTTTTATTCAGATGTTTGGGTTCAGCAGGTAGAAATGAAGGGGCATTTTATATGAGGCTCAAACTGATACAGTGAGGCCTAAAATCTCCGTCACCAGCTTCACCCTGACCAGTAGGACTCACAGTATCGATCATACCATGCCCTTGTTCAGCAGGGCCAAATAGCTCTAAAATTAAGAGGAAGTTCATTTTCACCACCTGGTTGTAAAATTAATTAAGTGCACAGGTTGGGCAATGATTGGAACAATGTTTATTTTAACATTTTCCACTATTTCTTAAACCAAAACATCTTTTGCTTAAAATACATGGGACATTAGACTTTCAATAAATATGAATGTGTTGGAAAGTGGTTACACTACTTCATGTGTATAAGGTGGGAGATTATTTTGAAGAAATAAGAGTACTCAGGGTATTACAAATGATTTCTCAGTTCAGTAAAAGAAAACATTACTTTTAGGAAAATGATTCCCAGTAACTCAGGTTTTGGTTTTCCTCCTACAGGAAAAGTACAGGGTAAGTAGGGATAGAGTTGAGTAGGAATTTTCAACAATTCAGACTTTCAGCTGAAAATAGCGATTCAGTCAAGGGAAACCTTTGCTTGGAAAAGATCTGGTTTTCACGGTTTTTTTCCTACCTCCATGCTTTTAGGAGTTATTTTCAAAACTTGTTTTTCTATTGCTAATAACATTGGAATCAGTAGTAAAGATATATTTCTTTTTAAAAGAAGCAAAAAGAATTCACAATAATTTCTGGAGAAAAGTTGGTTAGAATTTAATAGGTTCCTGTTGATCCTATCTGTATTTCTTTTTAAAGTGTTATTCAGATATATACAAGAATTTTTCAAGAGCCATTTGGAATACCAAGTACAATCCCCACTGCCCTCTTAGCACAAAAGCCCTGCTAACAGTAGGAAGCACTTGACACAGGAAGAATGCAGCTATCAAGCCATACAGTGTACCCATGTGGCATTCCCATTTGGTTCTTGTCTTTACGCCTGTTCTCAGGTATCTAGCCCCCCCAGAGAGCCTGGGAGAAGGCAAAGGGGAGGCAGTTTCACCTGCAGAATTTTAAATCATTCTGTGAGGGGTAGATTTACAGTTCCCCTTCAGGCCAGTGTAAAGGCGATGTACTATCCTACAAACAGAGACTGAGGATGTTATACAAATTGTAAAGACATGGAGGCAAAGACGGAGCAAAGATAGGAATGAAAACTAGTCAATCTTGCGAACTGCTTGATTATTCACACTCTGAGTAGGAGCTGAGACTTTATCCCCCAAGTGAGCAACCTTTGAACTGCTCTTATGCTAAATTTTAGATTGTGTTGATGACTGCGTTCCTAAGGAGTACAGGTTCCATCAAAGGTCTGAAAGCTCACATGAAAGCACAGCAATTGCTGGGGACAGGAATGAAGGGAAAAGCAGTGACTTGCTGTGTGAATGTGAAACAGATCTTGTATCTTTTATAAATATTTACAAAGTAATTAGAAAAAAGGAAAGAAAATACACATCAACAAATGAGGCACATCAAAACACTGTCACTAAAGCTTGCATTTCAAAAAAGGGAGGAAGAGAAGCGCAGCTGTAGTCTATAGAAAACTTCATTAATGTTTTGAAATCACTCATAGGATTTAGGTGCTGAAAGGCATGCTAAATTGGGATTTATACATAATCAGATCATTGAAAAACATACAAATGGCTGCCAGAGTAAAGTACAATGTTCACTTTTGAAATTACAAAAAATCCTTTGTTTCAGAGAGTGAATTGACTAAAGTTTAGTTTCAGTGAAGCATGTTTTTGCTTTGGGTGTCATTATTTAGTTTGGCCTCCTTGCCAGAGAAACCTTTTTACTGAGTGCAGTTCCTTCAACTGTTGTTTTCATTCTCCAGCAACTGAGGAAAAAAAAAAAAAAGAGGAGAAAGAAAAATCAAGGCTGTATCAGATGCTTCGTATTTAAATGAGAAGTGCTCAGTGTTTACCTTTAATTTTGAGATGGCAGTGGAGGAGAATTGCAGGGGGCTTGATTGTTTGCCAGGATTTCTTAAACAGATGTATTTGAGCCTCCTCACTTAAATAATCTGGAAAGTCAGGTTGGACTAGTTGAATCAAAATGCTGGCAAGTTCGTAAAGAAAACATCCATCCATCCATCTATCCGTCTAGGCACCTATATCACTCCCATCGCCATGGTGTCTGTGCACCTTCAACAGCAATGTCATGCAGCAGCCTCAGAATCCACACACTGCCAAACATGCCCTTGGCAAAATCCTAGCAGCTTTGCCAGAGATAAAGGATTATCTGTGTTATGCCTGTGCATACTTAAGAAAGGCTTTTTGCACTTTAAGAGCAGTTTCTGAGGTTTCTATGGCTAAGATATTCAAGTACACACATATCCTAAATCTGAAGACTTAGTGATGATGAGTAGCTCTGAATGTACTCTTACAGTACGTTCATCGAAACCTTGTGATTAGAGAAGGAATAAATGACATATTTCCTTTTATAGTTAAATGGAGACAGGAGGTAGTGTTTCCAAATGGTTACTAGGTAAACTCATTTGTCATCGTTTTGTTTTCCTTTTTTTCTTCACTCTGTTTTTTGTTTTGTTTTTTTTGGTTTATTTCTTTTTTTTTTTTTTTTTTTTCCATGCGAGAACTGCTTGTCTCAACACCTGTAGAGACAGGAATTATTTAGATAGGAACCCGTCCAAAAGAGGAGGGAGAAAGTGCAGGAAGAACTGAACTGTCTGTTTGGATATCCACCCTTGCTGAAGGTAGTTCCCATGGATACAGTAGAAAAATACATTTCTCCACAAGTGAAGAACAAAGTTCCACTAGATAAGGGGCATAATGTGTCCTGTACAGCGAGAACAAAATTTGATCCTCCTGAGCTGCACAGTCCCTAAAGGATGTTTGAGAATGACAGAGAGGGTAACCACAGCCTGTGTCCAGCAGTAGTGTGGTATGGAAAGGTCTTAATAAGAACCTCGAACCATTTCTTTCCCTCCCTGGCCCAAACTTGGCAGATTGCACTGGCATCAAGCTGGTTTACAGGTACAGAAACAAGCAGATGTATTAAATGGACTGCATACTTCTTGGGATTATGCATTGCACACACTTTATAATGATTTAAGAATTGATTTGTTGCCAAGAATCAGAGTAGGAAAAAAGAACGTGTATCAAGCTTTTCTGTATTATGGGTTTATAGAGATGTACACAGTCTAAAGGGTTAGTCCTTTGTGTCAATGAACTGTTTTCTGAGCAACCTCTGTTTGTACCACAATTCCTGTCTTCCTTAGTGTTGTACCAGGCCAAGAGACTCTCTCCCTATTCTTCCAATTGAACTACCCTATGCAGTCAGGTTGTGGAAGTTCTTCCCACAAGATATTGCAGATGTGGGATCTTAAATTTGTTCACACAGGATTGATTGCACACATAATATACAAACACTCTGAGGGTTGTTAAACACAAAGCTACCACCTCTAGCTCACAAAATACCTCCTGCCTGCACGAGGCGGTCAGGACCTGTCCTTGCTCCACTAGTGGAGATAAGATACGAAAAGAAAGACTTTGGTCTAACCACTACAGAAGTTCCTACCTTCTTCTCTGTTTCATGACTTCACAGAGCCATAAATGCCCAATGGTTCTTACTTAATTGAGATTCTTCTGTTAGGAAATGAGATGAACCAAGGTGACTCATAGTCCCTGGAGAGGGTATGAGGGGGAGGCACCCACTGCATCCACCGAACACCTGCATTGCCCTCTAGAGATACTTCTCTCTCCACTGCATAGAGAGTGTTATCAATCCCCTCAGTGCCTAATTGCTTAAATTTAGGTAGGATAAATCTAGGCCTGTGCTTTCACATGAGCATTTACATAGGAAACGATCACCATAAAATTGCTGAGAATGGACGTTTAGTAGTTATCTAGAAAAATCAACGTAAATGTGCACCATAAAGGAGCCAGCTTATTTTCAAACTGCAGAACCCAATCCTGGAAATCTATCTGTAAGACTCCGATTTCTGAGCTTTTTTGTTCAATGTTTTTAATATATTTTTTATTTATTTGTTTCTTCAAGGAACTTTTAAAGCTGAATTATTTTTCAGAAAAAAAAAAAAAAATCAACAGACAAAAATAGCTTGTTTTCTTCTGAAAGTCCCCAAAGGTCACTAGGGAAAAGTTTTAGTTTGCAGATTTCCCATTAAAAAGAAAAAAAAAAACAAACAAGAAAGAAGAAAAAAAAGAGAATAGAAAGTGTCGGACAGAACAGGCTGTCTAAAAATTGTTATTGTGGTCAAAAACCACTTTTCAATTAAAAAAGTACCAATGACACAATGTCTCTGAGATCTAATCTCCAGTTTAGAAGCTCTTACTGATATAAGTGGTATCACTGAGTTCATTAAAACTACTTCTAAACAAAATCAATTGTTAAAAGCATGCATAATATACCTTAAAATTATAGTTTGGAAAATGATACTGTGTATTTCATTCAAGTCAATGCAGTTTGAATCCTCTCAGCATCTTGCAAAACTCAGATCCCTTGGCTGTTATTGGCAGCGATGTTTCATACATCATTGTTATAAGGTTATTGTTTTATATTGAAATAACATCTAGACCCCAAGCCTAGACAGACCATTAGTGTAATGCATACAGGTACACGGAAAAGACAGTTTGTAAAAGGTTTTAGAAAAATCACCATAACGTGCTGCAATGCAAACATAAGCAGTTCTCATTTTGGCTGAGTATTAATGCAGCTATGTGGCCAAGGTTGGTGGAGCTTTGTGCACACTTACAGAATTTGGGCTGGATTTTGTTAGCTTTATTTATATGGGGTAGCAGTGATTCAGTGAAATATTTATGGAGCTTGAGTCTGACCATGGTTAAGGACATGTTCACAACCAGAATGAACTGTGATGCAAAGAGCCTAAAGCCAGTTCTGGGACTGGTATTATCTCTGAAAAACACTACAATGAAGTCAGACCAGTGTGATAGAGTGACTACAACAGTGTAGTGCAGTAGAACTGGAGATTCACAATCCTTGAAAAATGCAGAGTGCTATTCCTAGCTGGAGCAGCCAGAGCCCACACTATGAAGTACATAGCTCCAGCTCTCTTCTAAGCTGCCTCTATGCCCCTACCATAAAACTGTGTCTTTTTCAGCTGTGCAGTATATTGAAGGCTGTATTGTAGTCCACCAAAGGACTCAAAAAGCTTAAAGTGTATTTCACACACTCCTTGGTGTGCACTGATCGGAAGTGGATGGTGTTTAAAGACACAGAAGACAGTGGAGGCAGCCAAGCCCAGTGCCATTTAAAGTAGTTATACTGCTTCTGGAGCAAATTATCCCAGAGCAGTGCCCAGGTCTTATTTCAGAGGACAACCAGGATATGTGCCCAAGAATTCACTGGAAAAGGTAAGCTGTTTGGTAGGGGAGCTATAGATGCTGCTGAGCCCTGCTACTTGCCAGATACAAAAAGCCTGTCTGGGAGGATTATCTGCCTGGCTCCAGGCTCATCCCGGATCCAACAAACCCTAAAGACACCTGACACGAGACAGCATCCAGCTGTCAGGCTCTTGGGGACACAAAGCAGAGAGCTCAGCATGCTGCCCTTCATTGAGGAGGATGCATGGTGGAGCTTAATTCACACATTTCATTCCCTAAAGGGTTAATCAACCTACTTTGCCTCCACTTTTTTTCTGTCTCCTAGAAAATGTCTCCATTTTGTCGCTTAACCCATCTGGGTTTGAGGGTCTTTTCTTCATCTCACTCTTCATGTGGAAGATCTGTGCCTGCAAGAGTCACAGCCCCATGAAGGTAGGACAGATGATTTTACCCAGTGTTGGACGTGATCCAGTCACTAGAAGGTTTCTTATGCTCAGAGCAGCAGAATAAGTAATGGACAGGATGTTCTTCATCTCACCCTGGTGCATATGTGAGAGGCTAGATGAACAGGCTCTCTGCAAGTGTTTGTTTCCCTACCCTGACAATAAAGGGAGCATAGAGCAATGCAGATGCCTATATTATAGGTGTTTGAAGTTAGGTGTAAACAAAATATTTACTTCTGGACTAGGATGTCTTAGTGCCATAACTGCTCAAAACTCTTCTTTCATACCTGCTAATAATTATGAACTTGGCCCTAATATCAAAGGTATTTAGAGATGAAACATATTTTAGACTTTTTTTTTATTTACCTTCTATGTTGTGGGGGGAGGTTCAGCCTTCAAGGCACATTTTGGTCACGTATTTAAGTTTTCCCTTATAATGAAGGCTATAGCTGAAGTCTAAAATGCTCATGTAACCAAACGACTCTGTAAAGTGGGGTTTCAATATTCCTCTTACCTTTGCTAGGAGTTAGTAATAATGACTGTTTGTAATGTAAGAATTTTAGAGATGTTTTCTAGAAAAATATAAGTGGCTTCTCTTAAAGGATTAGAAGTCATGTCTTTCTTTTTCGTAGTGCTGTGAGACGAATTACCTCAGGAGAAAAAAAGAAAGGTTGTTGCACAGCTACAAACACTTACACAACGTAATGCCTTTGAATGACAAGCAGTCATTGTGGAACCTGTATGATGAAAATGTTGCTAGGCGGTTGATAAATATAAACAAAGTAGGTTGGATGCATAGCTGAGTCTGAACATGAATTTTCAGATCCAGCAAATGAATATGACAGTAACAAAGGAGTCAGCAAGGAAACAAGAAAGAGTTTCAGAGTAATGCTGGATTTACTTGCATTTTGTTCCAGGGGTAATTAGACACAGTCAGGTGCAGCAGCTGCTACTGTTATGTGGCTGGAAAAATTAAGGCAATAAAGACAAAAGCGAGTTAACTTTAAGGTGGAACTAACAGCTTTCTAATACAGAGCTACAAATTCAGCCAGTGTAAATGGTGGCCACTGAGCAGGCAAGAGTTAACTTAGGTAAGGGGTGAAAAGAGGTACAAACCAACCAAACAAGCTACACAGTAAGAAATAATATTTGAAATTATTTACTCTGAGAATTGCTTAAGTGTGGCCTAATTCTCTACTGCCGTGTGACAAAAATAACATATAAATATTATTTTTAAATAATATTTAAAAATAATTCTGTGAAATAATTTCTGCAAAATTCTGTGAATTTGGAAGACTTTACAGATGTGAAACTTGAACTGACAAGTTTAGCAAATTGAGGAAAGTTTTGGGTTTTTACACAGAAAATAATTAGAAGCTAGTAAACATCACCTCAAAGCTATTATTTTGCTACTGTAACTGTAGCTCCATATTATTCTCCCATAACCTACTAAAAATGGGATCAGGCCATGCCTTCTGTATCATTATAATAATTCATTTGTATTGAGAATTTTCCATATTTTTTTTATCATAGTTTCGCACAATATACCAAGAGACCTCGAGATGAAAACATGGACAGATTTTCCCTCTAAAAATGGTGCATACAACTTCCTGATTTTTTAATTTCACTAATCTAACACTCCAGCAGTATACATTTTAAAGAAAGTGAGAAACATTTCCGTCTTTCCCTCAAAATTGGAATTGCCCCTTGAAAGTGATGGCAGAGCAAAAAAGAAGGTTCAGAATAGGTGATATTCAGCCATATGGAGTGGTGAATTTAAAAGGCAGCTTATGCAAAACACATGTTCATTAACTATTTTTTTGAAAATATTCAACACTGCAGAGCTAGAAACAAGAACTTCATACTATTGCTTCTAGCTGAAAAGGTCCTACAATAAATATTAGCCTGCAGGACTGTGACACTTTTATGCTTTGGAATAGAGATTTTTGAAGATCTTTATGGTTCTCCTTGACCTCTGAAAGGCTGGATTCATGGTAAGTAGGGCATGTGGCTTTTCAAGGCTACATAGCATAGTCTCAGTAAAAACAGGCAAAACTGCCTCACTGCTCTGATGGTTACAAACCTCTTTCTAATTTCCAGCTTTAATTTATTCATGGTGAGTTTATACCATTTGTTCTCTTGCCAACTTTATCCTTTATTTTTAATAGCTTTTCAACCTCCCTGTATTTACTTCCCTAATGTATTTATAGAGAATGATCATATGTCCTCTCAGAACTTCACTCACTTTTTCAGTGTCCCCTGATAAAATGCATTTAAAAGATTCTGCTCTAATATATGCAGAATATGTAGAATATGTATTATGCTATAAATTTTTCTACCACTTAGATGGAATGATCTCCATAGTTTACCCACATCTTTCTACTGCTGAATGTGGCAGTCATCCCAAGCTTTGGTGTACATTTCCTTCTAAATATAGTCTCCTTTACATCCATATACATGTATGCTATCTATCATATTCTTGAAGAAATTACATTTTGATCAGGCTGTAGATAAATGAGTATGTGACTATACGGTTATTATTTTTAATTTATCATCCACACTGTTGTTGACCTGAAAGTTACACACATTTCAAGTTCTCAGCACAAACTGATGCAACACAGTCATCTCATGAAAACAGGCAGCATGTTGGTGAGGCAGTATAAGCGTTCAAAAATTGTGAGCTAGAATCCCAAATTAGAGAGACAGCCATAAACCCCATGAAATGAAAAATATTTCTTCAGCTTTTCATGCAGCTTTTGACTTTTTAAATGTTCACAGCCCAGAACTTTCTCTGCAACTGTTAGGATTATGTATCATCGTCATAAAAAATGGGATGGGATTTTGTTATAATTACCTTACTTCGGTGGAGCTTTAGATAAAAAAAATACAAAATATTATGAGACTTGTGATAAAATCTTTAGAGTCAGCAGTGCTGAGTTATAGAAACAGAAAGCTGTAGGTGGTAGGAGCCAAGGGAGCAAAACAGGCATCACTCAGCTGTTGATGGATTACTTGGAGGTCCAGAGAAGTACACAATTTTAGAAAAGACAGGGAATTTTGAAGGAAAAATTTGAAGTCTTAATGGTCTTCACATTGAATTTTTGAGAATTGCTGGGAAGGAGATCCCTTCTCATGAAAAATTGCTTCATAGAGCACTGTCAAAGCTCTGCATCAACTCTTGCTTTAAAGTGTGCTGGTTAGTAGCCTCTCTCAAATGGGAATTGTGCAGCAGAGATCACTAGAGAACAGCTTGCTCTGGTCACAACCCCTCCAGCTGGGAGGGTGGTCAGCTGCATGCTTCAGGCAATTTTCCAGCCTCTTTGTGTAGCCAGGAGTGGATCTAGCCCAGGATGTATGAAGTACAATAGGTTGGAGCAAATGCCTGAAAAGCTGAAAAACCAGGGGACTTACTTTGAACTTGATCTTGAAATCAAAAAGAAACTATTACGGCTGCCTCAATGTGGGGGTGATGTGTCTGCACCTCTTTGTACTTGTGAAGAGGCGCCGGCAGCGCTCTGCACCAGTTCTAGTCTGGAGGTCTGGGACTTCTGGAGGCTAAAAAGAAGCAATTGCATTGATGCCAATGAAAGGTATATGGTATGCTGAATTTTAGTTCAAAAGCAACATGACTAGCACACCTTCCAAGGGAACAAATAACCACAAAAAAGAAAATCAAACCGTGGAAATTGTTTAAAGAAGAAAACTCACATTTAATTGGGAATTGCTTCATGTGAGGCAAGGGAGCCAAACCCACTGAGTGTTTCAGTTATGCTTGATTTATTGAGCACAGTGGGCTTGTCTCTATCACCTAACATAGTAATTTTAAACTATCTTTGAATTATCTTTTTTTAATTAAATTTCTAAGGGATGATTGGATTTTCTGTTTGAGCGATTATTTGCTTAGAAAATACACTAGACATCTTGCTGCTCAACTTTTCTGTTACTTCAGATGGGGCTTAGAAATACTGAGTAGCTGGCCACTCTGTCAACAGTAAATCAACTGTAGCTCCAAAGCTGGTGCATCCTTCCCTAGCAGGAATCATTCCGTCTCACAAGACTTATCTGGAAACACAGACCTTGGGTAGCAGCCCCCATGTTTCCCACCAGCTTTTGCTGCTGACATACATGTTTCATGTCTACCTGCTCCATCAACCATACCGAACACCGCTATAGCCTTTCCAGCGGCTATAGCTGGGCCACAGCTGAGAATACCAGGGAAGGTGTTGAAGAAATCTTAACACGTTAGGTGTACATGTGAGAGCTGAAGAAAAGAAGACAAGTGATAGAGACCTAGAAATAAACAGAGATGTTACCTTCCTATGAATCAGATTATGGCCAGAAATGTGAATTTCACTGTAATTTCAGTGGTAGTAGGGTTAAGCAAAGCTGAACACTTATGACTAGTCTCATCCCATAACTCATATCACAGAATCAAAGGCACAATACCACCAGTGTTTTTTTGGCTGGTAAAAACTAAGGAGAGGATTAAGCTACTTAGCTACATTAACACTAGAAAAACTTGTGCTAATAGAGACTGAAGAGGCACCAATCATTCTAATGCAAATGCTGGAATTAGCCTAGAAACAAATTTTAAAAGAATGACCTTTTCAACCACACATAGCCACACTTAACCCTGGGATTTAGGCACAGCTCAGATTAACACTGATCTATGGGGTCCTTAGATTTTATCCTGAACAATGCATGAATTATCAGACCAGTGGCCATTGCACTGGTGGGGTCTTTTTGTTCCTCTGAGGGAAAGATAAGCATTACTACTATTAGGATTTTTTTTTAAAAAAAAGGATCACAGTCCGACCTGGCTCCTCTGACAGTTTGCCATACTCAGGTCCTTTCTAATTAGTAGCTTCTAAGCAAATTTCATAGAGTTGGCTAGAGTTCTAATGAACTGTTTGGGGAAGGAGCCTTCTCACCTAATTTTGCACTTGTACCACATAGACATCTCCGTCTGATCTAGTCATGCTAGTGATAGTTGAACGGAATAAGCACACAGGACACATTTCATCTGAGCTGGCTTAGATCTTTCTGTTATGATAAGAGATGCCTCACACACTATGAACATTTTTTTCTCTCTAGTGACTGTTAAGGAGGACCACATTGCTTAACTCAGATGCAAACATCTATTCTGTAGACAATGTGTAGGCATCAACATATAGCTAACATACTCCACCCTTTCTTACTTTTATGACATTACACATTATCCTAACTCTTTCTGTTTTGCCTACTTTTTTGTTTGTTTCTTTGTTTATAATGAATAGAATATTTTTTCGTTGTCACCTTTGCACATTTTCATACCTTTTCATACAGGAATACCAATTTTCTCAGTACGCAAGGTCTGAACCATTCATTTGGCACATCCAAACATGCAAGTGTTTGCTCATGCCCAAATAGAAAGCATAATATGACAGTTGATCTCATAATACCAACAAAAAATAGTGATTGTTCTGTGCTAAATGACCTCAGTCATGACCTGCAAATTATCTGCAGATGATCTGTCCTCTGTGACTCCCTGTTTCTCATGCTGTTCTGTTTCACAGTTATGCCTGGCTGTGATGGACTGAGCCAAATGACTCAATTTCTTAGTATCTCGGATTAAAATGTTATGCTTTCAAAATCACTTAAACAGTTTTCATTGAATTCTAAAACTGGGCCTTGTTTTGGATGAAAAAAATGAAAAAAAAAGATTTATTTTTGGTTTATTTAGAATTTTTCATGTAAATGTTTCTGTCTTACCCCGATGTTTTGAGGGTGGGTTTACATGCTCATGTTGCACTGGAAAAATCATCAGAGATTTCTTTTTAATGGTTGGAAAATATATTTCTCAATTTCTGAATATTTTTAAACTTTATATTAAAATACGTCTTGATACAAGAACACTATTTGTTCTGTTTAGTCCTTTTTTTCCTTGCAGCCTCCATGTTTTTAGTAGGAGAAAATGAAGGGAAAGAGGAAAAGACATTGGGTGAATGCTAATGCATTATTGAAGGAATGTGTTCATATGTTTTGTTTCAGCATCCTTTGAAAAATCAAACATTTGACCAAAAGATTTTTTTGTTTGTTTGTTTTACAATTTCTTGTGTCAATTTGTTGCTGAAGAAAAATTACAATAAATTATAATCAGTAACTCGGTGTCTTTAAAGATACTTGTTTCGTTATAGTGCCTAGGACAAATAACTCAGATCTTCCCTGCTTTAAAAATGGCTTATTTCTGGAACATCTTTGGCTAGCCTACACAGACATCTCATCCAGCTCTCATGTTTACTTTCTGTTTACAAGCAAGCTAAATTTGCATTCACACTATAAATTTTTTTGCCTATTAATACTGTTACCAGGTGAGGTGATTTGAAACCATGATAACAAACCAGCCAGACAATACTCTTTCAGAGGGAGGGCAGGCATTTATATACTCCACCAGACTTCCTAAGCCCTTCACACATGAAGTTTTAACTAGATTTATATAGAAAGTACCCTTCCCTCCTATCCCTCATTCCAAATGTTGGTTTACTTCTACAGCATTGCACCGGAAATCACTGAGGACACAGACACAAAAGAGCCCATGTAGGCTTCTGGAAAGTTTCTGAAAATTTGAGCCAGCTCCTGACTTCCTTGGTCACCCCCAACAGATTTACATGCTCACATAATGAGTGTGAATGGTGAACTGCTCTTTGTCATGGGCCACCTTATAGGTCTGTCTGCAGAGAAAGAGTTTAGCAGCAGATAACCTTCTGCATTGTCAGTTCTACTCCAAAGAGGCAGATGAGAAGAAAATAGCTCTCAGTAGATATAAAGCCAGAGACAGTCAAAGAGAAAAGAAAGGAAGTAGAGCTCTGGAAAATCTCTGCAGACATAGTGGGGAGTTTGGGACATTCATGCAGGGAGGAAAGGCAAATAGTGTTGGTGAATAATTTGTCTGCATGATTCGACTTTTAAGACTGACTTTCATGTGAATATAACATGATTGTGAAACGTTTTTTCTCAGCATTTTTACTCCCCTCTGCCATGACATGGAGAACAGGGCACCAACCAAAAAATTTAACTAGCACAGCAATGTCAGCTCAAGTGCTGAAACCCAAGTGCTTACCAAGCTACAGGCTTTTACATGTGTACACCAGCTGTGATGCATACACACCATTTCAGAATTTAGACTGAGACATAGTTTAGGTATATATTGTCTAGTGAAGACAACAGAGGTGGGAGAATAGAGTCAAGTTTTTTTTCCAGTATTCACTGAATAAAAGTAAAACATCCACTTTGATCCTTATTTTTATATATTTCTCACAGAGATTACAACAAGCACTTGTTTTTTTTTCTCAATTCTTACTATCAAAGTAGTATTAATTTGCCATTCTTTATAACAAGTGTAACACGTGTATTGCTGAGAAACAGAAGTCCCAAGCCATATTTCTGATAAACAGAAGCCCTAAACCAATGTGAATAGGACACAGATTTTAAAGATGTTAAAAGGTATGAATTAATAGGTATTTCAAAGGTAAGTATTTAAGTGCTTACCCATTTAAGCGCTTACATATCTTTATTCCCGTTAAAGAAGCATTTGCATCTAACACTTATTCCACATGTTTTTAAAAACTGACCCTCTGTTTTAGAGAAAGTTTTTGGACAGTCATCTTGAAATTACTTGCATTCCTCTTGTTTTATAAAAATGTCAGTTATTCTAAGAGGTAGCAGATATTGTGAGGTAGCACAAAACAACCAGTCAAACACCATAGTTTTTAGCAAATACTCTGGGACATGTACAGCTTAAGTAGCTTAAGGGTAACCTATATGCTCTACTGACTTACATGAAAGCTTTCTCAGAAACATTTTAGAAATAATTCAGAAATATTTCACAGAAAGAGAAAATGAGACATTTAGGGCACTGTTTTCTGGGAATTGTTCTCCCAGCTTTCCAAGACATTAATTAGAGTTCCCAAAATGGGGGTGTTTTGGTTTAGTTTTATTTTGGTTTGGGTTTGGTTTTGTTGGTTGATTTTTTTTTTTTTTGTTTTGTATTGTTTTGTTTTTTAACAAAAGTTGTGCTCTCCCTTCCCCAAGGTTACCTTCTGTATTTTACAAAAGTAAAACATGTAAATGCCTACTTCAGAAACTGGAATAGGGAATTAAAATGATATTCAAAAGGAGCTGAATTCATCTAAAAACTAAAGTACATTGTCAACCACCTCCACTTGCTCCAGGCACTGATGCCATGATTAGCTATGCAAGAAGCTACCTGCTGGTTTAGAATTGTATGAAGTCACCTCAGGGTATCTACAAGCTTCTCACGCACAAGATACTGACAGTTTTTTTAGTTGGCTTGAAACACAGTTGTTGCTACATCCAAGTACTATATCATAGATTGTTATTTCACAAGCTGTCATTAAGGTAGCTTGCCTTATTCTCACCAAACAATTAGTCTGCAAACAGTAATGGTTTGTTCCAAATAGCCTCAAAGAGTACAAGACCTCTAGCAATTTTCAGGTAACAACTTCTCATCTGAAGTATGAACGTGCACTGTTTTTTAATAATAGAGAATTAGGAAAAATAAGGTATTATAGGCTTCCTTTACAAAGCAACTTAAACTGGGGAGTGGTAGCAAGAAAGAGGAGATTTATCATGGTAGATGCCTGGTAACAAAGATACCTGAGAATCTGAACAGTGATAGGTATGTACAGAAATCTGGAGCTGAAAGTGTTTTTACTTGAAGAAGACAGCTTTCTTTGGAGCACTGGTATTTTGTTTTAGTTGTTATTGTCAGTTACTATTTAGATGAAAAGCAAATCCTGGCAGCACTGTGGATTAGATATAAGAACAAATACAGTTAAACTTGCTCAAGATGAGCAGCATAAATGTTGTTTATTTTGTTTAAAATCAGTGAGAATACTTCAGTCAGAAGGCACTTGACCTACACCTGTTGGTCTTTCTGCACACTCTTCCTGAATGTTCCTGGTTATCACCAACTCACAGAGCACAGCAAAAGGATGAGCAGTTCCAATTAGATCAGATGTTTTGCACCCGTCCTTATGCAAATGTATCTATAAAACTCAACATGGACAATCAGGTCTTTGCCCTTCCATGTTAAGGTTTCTTCTAAGCTGAAGTCAATAAAATCTATTGCATTTTGCAGCCGTTCTCTGACTGAAACAAATATTTCCTTGCAAAGGTGCTTCAGTAATTGCACAGTTCATTATTCAAGATTTAGTTTGCATCAAGTGACTCATCTTTACTTGCAGTCTAACCAGATCTTCATTGCCATAAAAAAAATCTGTCTTCACTCTGATCTTCCCAGCTTCCATGCTTACTTGCTCATTCTCCCTGAAGTGCGTCCATACAGCCTTCCTCATCCCGGTCCGTTTACGTGTGCAGATGGCACTCATGATATTTACATGTGTTTGCATGTCAGGAATCCTTGCTTGGCACACCATAAATAAAGGTGCCAGTTAATAATTCTAGCAGGGAAGATGGGAATAGACACTGTCAACGCGAGTCCAGAGTAATCTGCACCTTTGAAAATGAAACTGTTTATATTTAGATACAGAAACATAGACTGAAGAATCTAAATATAATTCTTAGGTTGAAAATGTTGACCTCAATGAACAGACCCCTCTGGCAAAAGCTTCAGAGAAATGGTACTGTTAAACAGTTGAAGTGGATGATCAAAATTCTTCACTGAATTTGTCTCCTGGTACAACTCGTGGTCCTTAAGCAAACACTTCCTTGAAAATCACCTTGATTTCAGCTAGCACATCATTGGATTTTAATGTAACTGGCATTGAACCATGCAGCCCATGAGTAACAAAAAAAGCTGGTTTCATACTGAGGAACCATGAGCTAAACTGCCACCAGGAGCATATAGCTCTGCCTTGGGAAATTCATGCACGGGAGTGTGCAAAGAGCTCAAAACAGATGAGATGCTGCATAGGGAAGCACAAGCACGCATACACATATGTGTATATGTATATATATATGACTATACATATACATATATATGTATATACATATACAGTCTTCCTGTCTCAAAGTGTTTATATTGCAATCACAGACAAGACATAACACCAGAAAACCACAAGAATAGGAAGTAGAGGGAAGGAGGAAGAAAGGAAAACAGCCTCCCTAATGCCAATGTATTTACTGCTTCAGCTGAGATTTCACACTATAAGCTATTCAAAAACAAACTCATTAGTGACTTCAAAGCACACTGAAGTCAACATAAAGGCTCCCATTTGTCTGCCCTAGACATTGAGGCAGGCATTTGAAAATAAGTGGCTACCTGTTTTGTGTCAGGTGGTGCTAACCAATGCAAAACGTCACGCACCGAAACAATCAGTGTGAATAGGTTTTCTGTTTCTTCCATATTTTGCTGTTTGTTTGTCATATTCAAATTGCTTCTCAATAATAAACAGACCATAGCAGGTTTGATTAATATCAGTTTCTATTATAGGAGCTGCAACCATTAATTATCTGCCCAACTAATGATGAGATGTGATGTGGCTCTTATCTAATGGCCAAGGGTATCAAGTTCATTAAAGTTCATCAAATATAAAACTAAAACAAACCCAGATGCTGCAACTTTTTTAAAAGTCTTTTAAGAGCAAAATTATCCAGCATACACATTCACATGACTTTTTTTCTTCTTGTTGAGGTATAAAACTCAAGCTGCATTAAACAAGAAGAGCAAATGAAAATTAGTTGGAAGATTATTTCAAGTTGCTCCCATCTTAAAATTATTTGTTCTTCCCAAAAAAATATTTAGTAGCTTCCTTAGTGGGTGTTTTCTGTTATGATTTAAAATTATATCTCATAAATCCCTTGAAGAATTATCCTAAAAATACAGGGTGAAACAGGCTTATTGAAGTCAATGCCAAAACTCCCATTGACTGCAGCAGAGCCAGGATTCCACCCACATTAAGATTCAAAACAAGAAATTACAAAATGTCCTTTTTAGTAAATGTTTAATATCATTGTTCAATGCCCAGTTCTTCAGTGGTTTTAGTCTTCACTTTTACTTTATCTTTCAACGAGGTTTTAAATCCAGACTCAACTTGCAACAAGCCTATGTGTGCTTTTCATGTATTTATGCATTTATATTTATAAATATACATACCTTGTGCTTACACAGTATCTAGAAAGAAATACAGCATGTGCACTTATTTCTTGCTTTTGCGTATCCAAACATTTTGCTGCTACAATTTGCATGTATATTAAATAGCTTGATTAAGGCAACTGAATAAATCGCCTTGAAAATTACTTCAGAGATAACTGTTTGCCTTAGAGAAAAAGCACCATTTCTTTAACACAAGATAAGAGTCTTTCTTAAACACACTCCATCTTGAATCTTAAGTGCTTGGCACCCAGATGACATTTTAAGAATTTGATGTTAATATCCAGGAAATAATAAAGTTGCTATAATTAATACACAGAAATCTTGCTTGTCAAGCTCATGGGGCTGCTACATATGCAGTGTATCCAAATCAAGGCTAAAAAGCAAGGAAATGAAACCATAAGCTACATGAAAGCATGCAGATTCTACTTTTCCTTTCAAAACTTGTTTATTACTGTCAGAACACCAGATGCTACACTCCTCATGGAGCTTCCTTAAGAGCACCAAACTCTTGCTACCCATTTAACCACTTTTCCCAAATAGCCATTTAACCAGACTTTGGTTTCAAAATGTAAAAGCCACGGCATGAATAAGGGGGAGTCACCCTATGTTGACAGACACTCATGTGTCTCTCAAAATGAGCCAAGGAGGGAGGACAAATCTTGCACAAACAGTGGATGTGTGAGCATGGCAGGATGGGTACATCCATCTCCAGCACTGCCCCATGCAGAGCAGCCCAGGTAGTCTGAGCCTGCTGGTGCCTCCCTCAGAGAGGTTCCGATTCAAGGGTCTGATCTCCATTATTGCGAAATAAATAACCAAGGCTGTCATACAATTCCATTCTCTCTGCAAAATTTTAATGAGATTAAGAATTGCAACTAAAACGTATAATTAATTCTCTGTTTTCATTCTAGCTCTTCGTATTTGGTTGCCAGATGAAAATTATAATTGGCTGATATGGTCTCTCAAGCAAGAATCTAACTGCCTTTAGCTTCAGGGTATTAGATGACTTGTTCTCACAAAAGGCGATATTAATAGTACTCATTAGTAGCAGACTGACTTTCTACCGGCTTATAATAACTCAGACAGGCAAAAGACAGTTTTACTGGGGCCTGAGCAGTGCTTACTCAGCACAGTCAGAACATGCTTCAGTGAATATGAGTTTTTTGGGAAGAAAAAGGAACATGTTTCCGTGAAGACCTCTGGTGTGGTCCTGGGTGGCTGAGAAAGCACTACAGACAAGTGAAGCAGCTCATTAGGACACTTGTTAGAGTGAAAATGACTTGATGACAGCCAGGAGAGGGTATCTTGCCACTGGTCTAAATCTTGCAAGAAACAAAGGCAGGATTACTGCTTTCAGTTCTAGGTGGCTTTGTGTTCTGAGTTAACACCTGAATTCTCTGGCTGACCAGCCCTCACTCTTGAAGTGAAGGAGGTGGTGACTTTCTAGACAGAAAGCTCTTAAAGCTCTCTACCCCTTGTGGATGTCTCACACACAATGCCCCATACTGCCTTTCTCTGGTCAGTTATGAGAATCACCATTTCTCTGTGTCCTCAAGGTGAAAAGAAGGCAGCAGCACATTCCCCACAGAAGCTTCACAGGATTAGAAATAACTTGTTCCTGTGACCTCTCAGAGCCAACCTGTTGATTTTTTTCAAGGTGGAGCAGACACTTTATTAATTCTGGCATTTCCTCCATGTGCACCTGTAATCACAACATCCTTGTTTCAGTGTTGTTTCTGACCTATAAACTCCTGAAAGTCTTGACAAGTGTTTACCCCGAGGATTACCTCTTACCCTGCTCTGTGCTGCTGCAGCTGAGAAAAGGCAGCTGAAATAATACTCCCAAAAGACAAGAAGCTGTTGGTGTACCATGGAGACGAAACAACTTTGGCGGGTATCTCAAGGATAAAGGTTATTACTATTTGCTGTTAATGTGAACTGGACTGCACTTTAAAGGATCTGTACAGGGTAGCCGAATACCATTACAATGAAGTGACACATTTATGTTGTACTCATAAAGCCCTATGCAATGCAGAATGAGAAGCACAGAAAATAAGCAGCAAAATGGTATGGACCTTGTGCTCTTTACTCCTCAGGAGAGTATTATGGAGCCTTCCAGTAGGATTCACACATACTTGGTCACTGCTGCTGCTCTCTCCCAGGAGTAAAATACCATCCTTTCTTATGTAACTAGGCATTTCCAGCCCTGTGCCTACAGGCTTGGAGTCACTTACAGCAAGTTTCTTGTTTTGAGGGCCTTTAATACCTGTAGCAGTTGGATAACCCTGGCTCACCTGTGCCCAGAAGAAAGCATCACCAAGACTCTCTCTGTTCCTTCTTCCCTTTTGAAGTGCTTCCCTTTTCTTCAAAGCATCACCAAGACTGTCTCTGTTCCTTCTTCCCTTTTGAAGTGCTTCCCTTTTCTTCTTCAGATACTTGGTCACATGAAACCATGATACTTAGCACGAAGGCAGCTACATGTATCATAGTTTTAGCCTTTCTCTCTTCAGGAGACAATTTAATTTCCTCTTCTCTGCTGGGGATAGTCTAGATTCTTTTCCCAGGAATACTTGAAACAGGTGTTGTGGAGCTTGCACTGTCACTTCCATTGATGTGTGGAGAATCTTATGGGTATTTAAAGCATCTCTGCACTCACTATTCTGTAGGCATGTAAGATCATGGTGAGGTAGTACCTTCCCTCATTTAGACATAGGATAGCCATAGCTTTGCTTATGTAGCCATTTGAAACTCTTTAAAGGATTAACTGATAAGAATATGCTTTCATGTCAAAGATGTGATCACTCCTTCTCAGTACATGGAATGTGGGTGTCCATAGAAACAGGGTGTAGTAAAGGACTGTTTCAAGTAAAGCTATGAGGACTGGATGGTATCTAGTGACAGAACTTCAGTACAGGTATACAAAAA
The DNA here is from genome assembly GCA_024733675.1 of Psilopsiagon aymara. NCBI lineage: Eukaryota > Metazoa > Chordata > Aves > Psittaciformes > Psittacidae > Psilopsiagon > Psilopsiagon aymara. The sequence continues at coordinate 81,897 of JANRGW010039848.1, forward strand.
CAGTATACAGATAAGCTAACTTAAGTCTAACGAGGCTCACCACTTTTCCAGGGCATGTTCAGGGCACTTAAAAGTATGCTTCTGCTCTGTTTTATCTTCAGTGGTAGACTGTTGAGGCTGTTCTGCCCATCCTGAAGTCCACCTTTGGAAGCACAAACCAGAAATCTGTCTGAACTTGAGTGACTTTTCAGAGCAAGTGCTCACAGCAACCATAGTCCCACCACTGAGAAGACTATTGCCCTTCCTTCTTCCGCTGCCACTTAGCTGAGCTGCCTGCCTGACAGGGACTTGGCACTATCCACATAAAGTGAGGAAAGGATACACAGAGGGTAACTCTCAGGGGCTAAAGCTCAGGTAAACATACCAGAGCTGCTCATTAGCTCAGGCAAAGCTAGGAATGTAGCTGTGGTAACAGAGAACTTAGGGCAAGGTGCAAAGGCTGATCAAAAGGCTGAAAAAATACTTGGGTTGTTAGCTCAAGCTGTATTATGTGCTAGGAGGGCATGGTTGCTATCAGTACCTAGGGAAAGAAGCACAGATTGAAGCTGACAGAGGGACAGCTGCAGAAGCTGAAGTCATTGCATGAATCTATGCAAGGCAGCAAGCTCCCAGTCAGAGATGCATCATAGGGATGGAGTACCTCAGTTACCAGATGTTACTTTTACCTTATATACTAAACACACAGAAGTCCTCCATACTCAGCAGAAGAGTATCTAAGAGATAGCAATATTGTACAAGTGCTTGTTAGACCTATTTGTGTCCTTCTAATGGGGACTTTGTTCCACTAGACTTTTCTGATTGGCTTTCTGGAGTGTCAGAAAAAGTAAGAGTATTTCCCAGTCCACATTTTGTCTGCCAGTATTACCCTCAGGGGGTCAGAAACCCACTTACATCCTCCTAAGTGTTTGTTGCCTTCAGAGGAACGCTCCTGTGTCTAAGTAAAGCTCAGCTGTGTAGACCACTACCAGACTGATTGTGTTTCACAACACAGAGTTCAAGTTGGAGGGGAAACAAAGTGAAGTACATGTGCTCCAGTCTTGCCCACTGCCTCTGACAGAGATGTCATTTTAGAAACTGTAAATACATTTTCAAACAGTGGTATGTGCTTTTGGACCTTAAACCTGTACCCTGGCACCCACAGTGCATAATTAGGTTTGATGTTAGAGCTGGTAAGGAGTCACAGCGGCTGCTAAGAGGCAGTAAGACTGTTCAGGAGCTGGGGCTATCTGTAAATCAGGAAAGTGCCCCTTGGCCTACCTTTGAAATAAAAGAGTTCCATTTTTACAGCACCAAAGCCCAGATCCTCAAAGACATTCAGGTGCTGAATTCACATTGACCTATCTTTAAGGTTTCAGGCTTCAGATTTCAGCATTTTGGAACCAAGTACATGAACATGCTCCTCAAGTCTCTCTAAAATCAACATTAACCTTCCATTTGTTTCCAGCTTATAACTTATATCAAACAGTGATGACAGAATTCAAGGCAGAATATTTGACAGGTAGTAGCAACATCGCATCAGCTTTGTGTTTCTGGGGGAAAAATTCCTCAAGAACAACCAGCATCGAATTCTTTTGCTGTAGTGTAGTTTTGGTCGTACTCCTATAATTGTTAAAACAAATTGCACCTCCAGTTGCTAAAACTATATGTGGACTACATGAAACAAACAAATTTAAATTGGAATTGCATTTACAGAAATGCGCTGTCAGAAAAATAGCCATAGGAGCTACAGAATGAAGAAAACTTTCAACTCTATCTGAATTTCTAAATAGCTTCTAATTTGAATAGGATTTTACCTGTCCTCATTTTCCTCAATATGCTGGATCCAGGATACCTTACAAATCACACTTCCATAGCATGGAAATGTTGAAAAGTCCAAAAAGCTTAAAAAAGAATTTATTTTTATAACTTGTAAAAATCAATAATAAATGTACATCATTAAAAAAAAAACCCTTAAAAGTAAACCATAAAAAAATAAATACAAAACCAAAGTGGTGAAATGCTTTGAACAATTTTGTATGTATTTAATGTATTAAATAATTTATAATTTGTTCTTAAAAGGCATTTCAAAATCCGTGGGGACATTTAATTTTAGAAGTCTGCAGAGACATAATGATAAAGAGTACCTCAGTACTTAAAATGTCTTGTTATGCTGATCTTGTCAGCTCATATACACTGATCATGTGGATAGGTATAATATTACATGTAATGGAGAATGAGAAATTTGCTGAAATCCATGCTTGAGGCAGGAGGGAATACCAGTTTTCAAAAAGCACCTGCTAAATATTGACTACAAATGCCTAAAATACTGTTCTTAAAGGAAGAAATGTTCTTAAATAATTTAAAAATGAAGCTCAATTCCTGACTGAACCAAAACTACAGTCTTTAAATGAAAGACCCCCAGAAACTTCAAGCTTGCCCACTGACCAATAACTTATCCATGAATATTTTTGGCCTTGAGTAATTTAAATTAAAACCATAGTGCTCTATTTCATCACATTTTTTTTTTTGCCACCGAATGTCAGACACTGTAAGGTTTGAATGACAGAGCCACATCGCAGTTTTTAATTCCAAGTGTAACCTGCGGAGAGGCGCGAGCATTCCAACTGTGTCTAGAGTATCTGGATTGCCAGACTTCAAATCCCTGGTAAACAGCCTGTTGCAAATCTAAAAATAGCTGGACATGTGCAGGACCTGATACAGCAGCTTTTAGAAGGAAGATTCCCAAGCAGGGGGAAAACCAGAAGGCAGTAGAAGTTCAATGAGTTATTATAGCTGATTTTCATTTGAAGTTTTTCTTTATTGGCACCTACCTCATTACAATGCTATAAATACTACTCTGAGTCAGGACATCATTCAGATACCTTGAAGACTCTGGAATATGTTTTTTTCAGCCTTTTCCTGTCACATGATGAAATTTAGTTTTAATTCTTTTCCCCTCCTAAATACTAGCAAAACTGCATCTGGACCTTGCTCTTTGACAACCAAACTTCAGTTATCACAAGAATAGAAGGACTTCCAGAGAACTTTCAGGAATAGTGAGTCTTTTTCCCCTCACTTTTGTGAACTGGTCTCTTGGTATCTAAGAATATCTGTTTCAGGATCTCCAGAACTTGTTCCCCAAATTTTTAAAAATTCTGTTGCTATATATTGAATTAATTTATTCTATTGACATGTTTGGGGGTGCAGGAAAGTCTTCCAGAAAAAAAGCAAGTTGCCACAGGACATTTTAGTTATTCCTTTGCAACAACCGGCCCTACAGTATGGCATACGTGGCTTCCATCACACATGGAAATGAAATGAGTATTCTTTAGTTATGATCTGGCACACAAAAGAAATATTGAGAGCAGTGCTAGCAGACTCTGCAGAGGGTATACACCTTTAAGCACCTGTCAAGAAAACCTCAGAGGCCTGCTCAAGAAATGCTTCTCCATAGCACCACACTTCCCCAGTAAAGGTCTCAGTATCAATATGTATTTCCCCTCCGTGCCGCAACATAGTGTGATAACTACCACAAAGTGATAAGAAGTGGGATAGTAAAATACTCCCTCATTGGCTCACAAGGCAAGTGCAAACAACTCGAGTCCTGTTGAACTTACATGCAGGTATGGTTTATCAAACAAATGCATTTGAAATATGATTAATGCATAAAGTTCATCATGTTCTTTTCTGACTATTCCTTCACTGAAATTAGTGTAAACACGATAAATAAAATGTTTTGAAGTCTCAAAATAAGAAAGGCTTAGCACTTGTTACGTATGTCAAGGATTTATATTGCAAATATGCACGCATGCTGAAATAGTCATATTTCAGCATCTTACAGTGCCTTACATATGCAGTTCATCCTTTCCAAAGAATTTCTTTGCATGGAAGTTTTGAGCACTGCTCTATTTGTATTCATCCTTCAACAAGTGCATTCAGAAACTATTTCCATGACTTCAACACCAATTTTTAAAGAACTCTGTTCTAGTCCGTTTATGTCTTACACATGTACTTAAATCAGTCATAACAACTGTGGGTAGTTGGGTGTGCATACCAGAGACATAATACACAACATAGAATCATAGAATCAACTAGGTTGGAAAAGACCTTTAAGATCAACAAGTCCAACCATTACCCCAGGACTGCCAAGACCACCACTAAACCATATCACTGAGGGCCTCATCTACATAGTTTTTTACTACTTCCAGGGACAGTGATTCCACCACTTCCCTAGGCAGCCTGTTCCAATGCCTGATAACCCCCTTGGTGAAGAAATTGTTCCTAATATCCAATCTAAACCTGCCCTGGTGCAGCTTGAGGCTGTTACCTCATGTCCTACCACTTGTAACTTGGGAAAAGAGACAAACCCCCGTCTCGCTACAACCACCATTTCAGGCAGTTGTAAAGAGAGATAAGGCTGCCCCTGAGCCTTCTTTTCTCCAGAGTAAACAGCCTCAGCTTCCTCAGTGATCTTTCATCAAACTTATTCTCCAGACCCTTCACCAGCTTTGTTGCCCTTTGCTGGACCTGCTCCAACACCTCAATGTCTTTCTTGTAGTAAGGAGCCCAGAACTGAATAGAGTATTTGAGGTGCAGTGTCAAATGGACTCCATCAGTCATAGAATCATAGAATCATAGAATAGTTGGGGTTGGAAAGGGCCTTAAGAATATCTAGTTCCAACCCCCCTGCCATGGGCAGGGACACCTCACACTAAACCATATCACTCAAGGCTATGTCCAGCCTGGTCTTGAACACCACCGCAATGGAGCACTCGCAACTTCCCTGGCCAACCCATTCCAGTGCCGCATCACCCTTACACTAAAGAATTTCTTCCCCATACCCAATCTAAACTTCCACTGTTTAAATTTGAACCCATTACCCCTTGTCCTGTCACTACAGTCCCTAAGGAAGGGTCCCTCCCCGGCATCCCTATAGGCCCCCTTCAGATATTGGAAGGCTGCTATGAGGTCTCCACGCAACCTTCTCTTCTCCAGGCTCAA